>JACCIC010000015.1:1615000-1795000 GCA_018907035.1 Sycobia sp. Sy_11 | reverse complement strand
TTTTCCCTTCTCTCTCTCTCTCTCTCTCTCCCACTTACTCACTCGACAAAGTTCGTCCTTACCAGCGAGAGGTATTTGGTTATTTCGCTTTCCCGCTCGTTCACTCTGCACCGGCTTGCAGAGGTATTGCCGAATTAAGAGGCTGTGAGTCCCTTTCCATGATAAAGAGAGAGAGAGAGAGTGAGTGAGAGAGGGACAAAGGGCGATCGGTCATCGAAAGCGGTGGTGAGGGTCGAGGGAAATGCGGCTCTCCTTAAACGGGCGCCACTCGCTATCTCCTTGCGAAAGGAGGTTACCCACCGCCGCAATTCGGTGAGAGTCACCGCGCCGTCCGTAATAAACGTTCAATGCGGCGCGCCGCGAGAGGTCCAATGACGCCGAGGCCTGGGACGAATCTCTACTGTCTCATCCTGCCCTGGCTATACAGGCACCCCAAACCTCTCGCGTGTATATATATATATATATATATATATATATATATATATATATATATATATATATATACAGCGAGAGAGAGAGAGAGAGAGAGAGACTCAGTCGTATCTCCAGTCTTTGTGCAAGGGGGCCAAGAGAGCTGGTATATTTCAGTTACGGTGCGCGTGCATGTGTGTGCGCCAGCGTCACGGCAGGGCTCTTGAAAGAGCGACCTTCCCCGAGCAAGAGCGCCCCTAAAATCTTCGAGGGACTCTCGAATCCTCGAAGATAGACGGGACGAGGTAAAACTGTCTTTGAATATCCGCATATAATGCGCGTGCCTGCGTATACACGCGTGCGGGTGTGTATGCGTATTATAGCTACAACGCCTTGCCATAGGTTACGGGACCCTCGAGCCCCGTATAATTCCGTATAATTAATTCCTCGCGCAATACGGAGCCGCGCTGCGCTGAATTTATGCAGATTCCGTAAAAGCTGATGGCGACGTTGCACACTCTCTTTGGTAATTAACGTATTGTACGTTGCCACGGGTAAGGGGGGTTGGGAGTTGATGTATATAATTAATGAAGATATTCAATGTTTCCCGCTATATCTTCACGGGCTCAGTCGAGTTTCGAATTCCATATTCACTGGAGCAGCATTATTGCTGTAACAATAATATGGGTTTTACCCTGTATAACCGAAGTGAATTCGTAGATGACGGCAGATGGATCGAAAACGTATAATCAATTGTCGTTCTTCATTTATCCACAGCAGATTAACAAAGATCTAAAATGCAATCTTACTTCATGAACGAGGAAAATGACAATGTCATTATTCATAAAAACACTAGAATCATTCGCGTAGCATTTCTTAACATCATAATAGCATACATGACGGCGAAATTTGAATTCCATCCGATTTACAATTTAAGAACTAAATTAAAGTATTTATGGTGATAAAGCAGCAGCAGCATCTGTTATCGCATGAAAATACTAATACAGAGCCTGTTATTGTGAGATAAAGAAGTTAAAATGATTACTGCAGTATTGTAATGATACACTGATCGTAAGGAGAACGGTGGTGGCACAAATAACTACTAAGATCTCTGTACAATCTGTCGACTTCTTCGAACATATTTATAATCTACACGAAATTAGATAGTGCCAATCGTCGGACTATTCTTCCTTCGAGTAGTCATACAGGAACAACTTGTGTGTAAGATAATTAGTTATATAGCATATAAGATTTCGGTCATTTGAGTCTGTCAACGCCGTCTAATTACACATGTGTCAAGCTGCAACTGTCAGCCTCAGTGCATCTCCGCCATGCATGTTAAATGAATTTCAATGTACGTATACGCGAACGAACAAAGAATTATTATTACTATGGATTTATTGATATACATAAAATGGAAACGAAATGCAGAATACTGGATTAGCTCCTTTGTATTACGGACACGAAAATGGAAGTAATAAAATGATCATAAAGCCCCGCCGAACATTTAAACTATGGAAACTTTACATGACTATTAAAATTTATAACCAACCTCGGCAACGTAAACGAAGTTACGAAGACTCGACGCGTATAGAACAATGCGATATTTGCGGGGGGGGGGAGGGTTTGCATGCAAGTAAAGTTGATTAATCGTTGTATGCACAAAACACGCACGAAATAGACGCGAAAATAAAATCTACCGTTGGCGCGTATTAGTGAAATATTGATTACATCGTGCCTTGAACCAGCAAGGCGGTTATGCAATTGTCTTTGAGCTTCGAAGTGTTTGGAAACTAATTACCAGTCCCATAGACTCTCGTCGGTCGATCGTTCCGAACTTTTATTATTTATCCCTTATCCTTGTTAGCCGACAAATTTTAAACACATCCGCGCGACATAAAATATTTTCCATATAAACGCCACGCCTGACTCGCACCGTTTCGCCATCGTTCGCCAAGTTTCGCATCCCATGCTTTATTCGTAAATCCATCTCCCTTACGTTCTCCCCCATTTCCTCCTGGCAATATTTTACCCTCCACTCCCGTCAACGCGTCGCGTCTCGTTTCTTTTTTTCCAACTACCCCCGCCTCCCCAATCATTTACTCGACGGCACCGCATCCCCGCACGTTTCGCACACTGCGAGAGGCCTGGTTCACGGCTATATGCGCTGCCTACGCACGCGCGGCGGCCTTAACGTACCGATGAAATGAGAGTTCCCGGCGACTGGCGTTCCTTAATATTGCGCCTTCGTGATGGAAGGGAAAAAGAGAGGATTTCATTTGACGATGGCTCGGCTAAATGTCCGGAAATAAAGGGAAGCAGGGATGGTATAAAAATCAACTCGCTGACAGGCACTAAAAGGACGAAAGAGTGCCGGTCGAAGCAAATGAGGTGAAAGAAAGAAATCGTATTATTTGTTTTTTCTCATTAAACCAAAAAGATATGTGAAAGTTTTAGAAATATCCTGTTCTTTCATTTTCTTTATCCGCTAACATGAGCATAATGTAACAAAATGTCTAATATATTCGTTTCGATATTAAAAAACAAGTCGTGAAAGAACTAGTACTTCCAGAATAATTTCAACTCGTCATTAATTTCCAGGCATCATTAATTTTGCCTATTCCCAAAGTTAATAATCAAAACTCAAGTTCGCGCGGTGGGCTTAGATGAAAATCTAGCCCGAGCATTGACAGTTTATGCATATACGTGCACGCAACCACGCAGGCCGGCAGCTCGAAATAATTCATCACCTGCTTGTGGCCCATTGAAATGTATCTAATTAACGAGGCAGTCGGAGATAGATAGTGAGAGAGAGAGAGAGAGAGAGAGAGAGAGAGAGAGAGAGAGAGAGAGAGAGAGAGAGAGAGAGAGAGAGGGAGGGAGAGGAATGAAGAGGCCTCTGGATGAAAATGAAATTTCTGTGGATGTATATATATATATATAGATTCACACGGAATTTCACCAGGGCATATTGATGAATGGGCTTGATGCAGGGCAATCGTTGCGTATATGCAGCCGGTAGGGAATCCCCCCTCCCACCTCATGCGCACGCGCACATGTCGCGCCGCCCTGCGTTGGTAGAGAAAGCGCGTCTTCGAATGATATACGGGGGCGCGTATAAGTCGACTTTTGTCCCATATACTATAATATGCGCTCCGGTGGTTCTGCGCGCGCGACAGTTCGCGCAGGCCCGGAGCCGAGATGAAAGAGGAGACGAGGAGTCGATTGAGATTCGTGTCAGTACTTTTGGAATTCGGTGTATAAGCGCAATGACATATAGACAGTGGGTCTGTACGTCAGTGGTATTATACGTTTGATAAATGCGACTTTGAATTTCAAACGAAGTTCCATGCGCGATCGTCATGCCATCTAGATAGGTTTCGGTTCCAAAGAAAATAATAAGGCTCTT
The DNA here is from genome assembly GCA_018907035.1 of Sycobia sp. Sy_11. Taxonomy (NCBI): domain Eukaryota; kingdom Metazoa; phylum Arthropoda; class Insecta; order Hymenoptera; family Epichrysomallidae; genus Sycobia; species Sycobia sp. Sy_11. Next base: position 1,791,180 of record JACCIC010000015.1, on the reverse strand, counting down.
CAGAAAGGGCATTTACAAACTGATATTGCGCTGGCTAGAAGTCATATGTAAGGATAGAAATTATATCACACTCTCGGGCAGAATCGTTAAAATTTTAACAAAACGGATAACGTTTACTAATAAGCCTGGTATTTGACATTTCTGCTTGTTAATTGATATTCGATATTTCACAAGGTCACGAAAAATACCCTCAATTCATAAAAATGGCATACATATGCACGTACCGAAACTTATATGTTCAGTTCAATATAATTTTCACTATCATAATTTACTTCGAAATTAACTTTTTATCCCCGTACATGATTCCTCTGATGACGACTAATATTGCATCAAATGACAAAAATACCTCTTACAATGTTTACGTAAAATCAAAGTTAGATTTATTTTTCTACTTTTCATTCTATGCAAACAGTCCATTGCAAGTTATTTGAAAACTAAACTAAGTTATTTATTAAAAAGATATTCCGCATGTTTAGTAAACTAACGCATAAGTAACTTATCAAGACAGTTAGAAAATAGAAGTTTCACATTGCCAAGAACAAAGACCATCAAGACTTTATAATTATAGATTTTTAGAAAATGACATAGAATGTTTCAAAATAGCGAAGAATTAGTCTTTACGCATGATAAATTAAGTAATGAATAACGTGCCAACGATAACACTTTCCCAGAACGAGTTTCGCTCACTCATTATGAAGTCAAGGCGTGCGTAAGAAACTTGCTAGTTAAAATGGCTTTTCTGCGCCATTGAGATATATGCCGCTCCAACTTAGGAAGTCACTTACCAAATTTCAGCCTCGAATTAGTTTAGACTATTGTACTAAATTTCACGATAAATTTTAAACATCAGAGTCTGGCGGAATATAACCTATAGTTTCGAAACTGAAATTACCAGCCTGATTACCAAACATTGCACAAATGTGTTATTGAAATATTAACCTCTTAGACCATAGCCAAAAGGTGACCGAAATCGCTTCGATCCGCGCAATTCCCTTAGCGGCCCGGTCTTAACTATCAACGGACCGCCGTATAGCGCGCCTAAGAAATTCGCCACAGACTACGCACATCGACATAAACTCCGATATCTAGAGAATGTTATAAAAGCCAGCTGGGACTGCAACCGGTGCTTGGATTAATGCACAGTCGCGACCAGCCGGTGACCTTCCTGTAGCACGACTAATTAATTAACTTTGAAAAGCTAATCGTTTCGTCCGAGTTAAGATTCACTTAAATGTGAGAAAAGGACAGTTTTTGGTCTTTTTCAAAATGCGATCGTTTTATGTAGAAATTAGTTTTATTCATATGTATAGTTATATTTTATGTCTTGAACCTGTTTGTCTCTCTTTTTTTGCTCCAATCCTCGCTTCTGTTATTTAAGCAAAATTTTTACTTACTCTTACTGCAAAATTGAGCCAATCCTTACAAATAATTAGCCAATTGAAGTTTGCTATATAGGACAGCAACTAATTATTTCCTCGGCATATGTAATCTATAGACAATGTTCAATCTGGTTGTGAAGAGCAATGAATGTATGAGTAAAATAAGCGGTATTACTTTTTACCGAGTCTTCTCTAGAGATTTCAATTATTAAATAAAAGATATTTTACTTTTTTCTATCTGACGATTCGATACAATTTTTTACTATAGAATGGCTATCTAGTCAATCGATAAACTAATTCTGAATTCGGGCATTGAAATGAAATAAATTATCCAGGATGCCCATGATTCGTTTTGTCAATGAAAACCACTCGTGCCGATCCTTTATAAATACTGGATTGGAATATTCACAAAGAACTTCGATTATTCGCGTATAGATCAAAACAGTTATTTACGAGTAGGCTTAACTTCGATTGGGGTTGCGAAATTCTATTGTACACATTTTTGTTCAGTTAGTTGGACTCGGCATCATGCATGGACAATGAATATCTTTTAATAAATCGACATTTTAGGATGAATATAGTTAATTAATTTCAAATGAAGAATCATTATTCATTTATATAATGCAGAATCGTGATGAAAAGTGGGAATCAAAAAAATATATACACATAACAATCGCTGAATCAATGATATTTGGATTATGCAGAAAACATATAATATAATGCTTTTTATTTTAAGCTTTATTATAATTCATATTACAATTATTATCCAGAAAAGCTTCAGTTGCTACATCCATTCTCATTAATTTTTTCCAATTTTATATCGTTCTCAAAATACGTAAGTTATTAGCACATCAGTTTCATTAATATTCTGTTCAATTTAAATATTTCAAAAAACATTTAATTTATGGTTCATTACTTAAACAAATTGAAAAAGGAAAATTTATAATGAACCATTTTAATCGCAAAGAGTATTATTAGAATGAAGATTCAGTTCAAAAGTTACAGTTAATTAGAAAATACATGGTTTATTCTTCTCTTATTTTATTATTTTCACTTTGTATTTTTAATATTAATAAATCTAAAGTAGTAATAAATAACGAAACCAAAAACATGCAAAAATAAAAATTAAGTCACGTTTGATTTATTCGATATTCGTAAAATATTGCTTTCCAAGCTAAAAAACATAAAAAACAAGCCAACGTACTTTAGATTTGTATAAAAAAAAATCAAATTTTGAACACAATTCAAAATCACGCACCATAACACCAACACTGATAATCAAGTATCACAACTGTGGCCTATCGACGAATCATAAAGTATAGAATAAACATATCGTGAACGATGGTGTTGGCTTAATAGAATACAAATGCGGTCGATTTCAATCTTTGCATTTTACTTATTTTGATGAACTAAATCTGAATAGGGTTGTTGTATGACACAAATATTATGCTCTTAATTATTTCAAAAATTAAATATAAAATTTGAATTTGAAAAATAATTCTAGAATTACAATAATAGACGTATCTAACTGAAGGATTTGTATTGATTAGAATGTTCAATACGTCACATTGCGATTGCAAGGAAGACCTAATTTAAAAAAAATTTTCATTCCTTACGAGTTTTCTTTAATAATATACGCTCTTAGTAATATACGAATTTTTCTTTAGTAATATACGCTCCGTATGAAATATACGTGGCCTATGGCGATACCATGTCATTCAACCGACCAATGCATTTTGAGGTACCTTTGGATGTATTTATATATATTAATTTAATGAATTAAATATGGTACTTATGTCAGATGTTCTGAATTAAATTAATAAATATTTTTATCGCTCTTACAGTCTTTATACTCCAATATATTATACTAATATAATAACAGTCAAACTGTCATTGTTTACGATCACTCCCGAAGAATCTGAAAGAGAAATTACTACTAAAAATAAAATAATATTATACTAAAAATGAAAAATAAGAAAAATAATAAACTATATTCCAAATGAACAAAGGACAACCTGACTGCCCCAGCATCTTAAATTTTAATTCACCTTCGATGACCGACGTTGCAAACGGCTATGGCCCACCTTCAAGGACTAAACTCTAAACTAAATTGTAAACTAGTTTACTACTCGAAGATGAACCATAGCAGTTCGAAACGTTCGATATCGAAGGTGAATTTAAGGTGGCAGTCAGGTTTTCCTTTGTTATTATTGACATAGTTTATTTTTATTATTTTTAATTGTTACTCTAATTTTATTTTATTTTTAGTAGTAATTTCTATTTCATATTCTTCGGGGTGATCATAAACAAGAACAGTCTGGTTGTTATTATTTTAGTATAATATACTAAATAATATAAAGGCTGTAAGGCAGATATTTATTAATTTTATTGTACGACTCTTTATAATTAGGGATCGTTCTAAAAACAACATTAGATAAGAGAAATCATTTTCAGAGCATTTTGGTAGACTTTAAAAAGTTATATTATTTAGTAATTTTATAACCTACTCATTGAAAATGCTTTTACAAATCATGCAACAACCCTATTTCAGGTCTGAAAAAGGCCACGGAGATGATTTAATTTCAATCGAAAACTGATTATAACATAAATCTTTTTTAAAGTTCGTGTATAAGACAGTAATATTGATCAATTATTTAATACTGTAAAGATATTTTTTACTTTATTCGTTCATGCTTCGTTAATAATGTAATAAAATAATAATTTAAGAGACTGAAAAGTAAATTTGTAATTAAAATAAGAAATTTATGAAATAATGTCTCATGGTCTCTCTAGTACACGAACCTATCACAAAGGTATACGAGAGAAAAATATCACAATTCATTTCAAGAGAAAGATAGTATATTTTATATTATGAGCATACTTACACAAAATAAATTACTAAAAGTTTTTAAATTCTTTCAAATTTTAAAAATTTTGGTTAGCGTATAAAACGATTTTTTTTGTCGTTTACTCGTGTGAATGGCAGCATGAAATCTGCCATTAGTAAATGTAAATTAAATTAAGAAAGTAAAAGTAAATTCTAAAGTACGTTGGAGATCCTCACATACAGCAATTATTTTACAACGCTTCCCTCCAGTGCATCTATATATGAAAGTAGAACAAAAAAAAAAAAAAAAAAAAGCCAACCGACCAACAAAAAAGCCACCGCACGCCGAAACCTCACTCCATGACAAATGCCGTAGAACCGGGCGCGGGACACTTTTTCATTCGCGCAACGAAAGCGCATAGAATACGCACGGCCGACGCCTCACGCACCCTTCGCATTCCCTCAGCGGCGATGGGCAGGTGCCAGAGCACCCCGGGCCTGGTGGAGTCCCGGGGCCGCATCCCCCTGGAGGAGATGCTGATCTCGCCGCTGGACCTGCGGGGCGGCACCCACTCCTTGGGCCACTCGATCTTCTCGTCGAGCCCGAGCCCCCTGGGCTCGCGCGTCGGCGGTCATCACGCCCGGGCGGCGGTGGCGACCCCGGGCCACCACTCGGTCGCCGGCATGATGATGCATCACCTGTCGACCCCGACGGCGACGGCGGCTACCGCGGCAGCCGGCGCCGAGGTCTCGCCCAGGGCGGGCCATCATCGGCGGGCCTCGAGGAACGCGGACAGCCCGATGAGCGCGACCAGCAGCGGTCACAGCAGCGAGGACGCGACGACGAGGGCGCCACAGTCGGCGGCGACGCAGCCTTCCACGGGACGGCAGTCCTCGCACTCGGGTGAGAAGATCCTCAATTGTTTTTTTTAATCGCCCTGCTCGGGGGGAGGGGGTTATGCGATAGACTAGGAGCGCGTATAGGTGTGAAGGGGGCGTTATGGCGTAGCAAAAGTGCGCGGGATGTCATGATCGATGTATGGACGGTTGTTTTCAGAAACTGAATTTTGGATGGCGATATTGAACTTTGCGTTATTCGCTGTTTCGAGGTCAGCAGAAGAGATTTTCCTTTTCTTTGTCAGGGCAAATTAGGTTTTTAGTACGCGCAGGTGAAAAAATAGAGCTCTATAGACCAAGATTAACTTTATCATTTTACAATGTACAGAAAAAGTGTTTGCAGCTAAATAATTATGAAAAATTTCTTGCACAATTCAATATTTGTTTCATTCGGTTACATAAAATATCGATTCAATTACAGAAAAAAATAGCAACCTTTACGTGTATACAAAAATCTGTGAAGCTACTTAGTCGATTCAATTATCTATAATTTTTTCCAATCCGTTGATCCGACTTACGAAAGTGGCATATGCCATATTTTACCCTTCGAATTATGTTATATTCATAGAAATGTGTATTTTTCTCCACTACAATCAGTGTATCTGTCAATGAAAAGTATTAAGGAAATCGTAATGAATGTAGTCAAGCGTACGAATGCTCTCATCTGATGATTACCTATAATCGCTCAGATTTTGAAAATTACAATTAGCTAACCTAATGCTGCAGTAGCAACTTGAAATAATTGGAAGCAATCTTAGATTTTGCTGAAAATTTTCTTGCAGGATTTTAGTTCTTGTAGGATTAGCTCTAAGATTTTCATAACTAGAAGCCACTGGCTTAATTGATCAGGTGCGTCTAATAAACGAATTAAATGGCTATATTATGTCTATTTTCACTGTATTTCATCTATAATGAAATGGTATTGATTAGAAACACTATTGAGCTTTCCAATAGGTCGAGCCAATTCACATCTCCGGCAATGCTGAGCCGAGTACTGCTAGTATTTATGTCTTGATAAAACTTTGATACAGACGATTGTATTCCCGGTACTCCTCGTATTACGCTCTTTGTATAAAATTGTTTAAATAAATAATTAAATGATATTCGCCTATTGCGACCAGTTGCTACTTAAATGGAAAATATATATCTTACATTTCGATGTATAAGCTTAATTTGAGAGCTAATCTATGATCCTTTACAGACTGTCTGGCAAGAAAATTGCAAATATAGCCATCATCACAATTCATTTCTTCAAATACGAAGTAGCGCGTCGTCATTAATCGTCAGTAGCATAGATCAAGAATTTCCCACCCGCGTGCTCGTTAAGGTTTTTCTCAAAATCCCGGCAAATTGGCATTGGCAAATCCACGACCGTCAGACCGGATTCGGCGGGTCCTCGCGGTTTATCGCGCAGCGCGGCGAGAATAAGTACCAATTACAGTTGCCCCGGGGCTACTCAAACGACAATAATTTCGTATGCCGGCCTCGTTACCTACAAGTCCGAAGCGAACCTCAGACCGCGCAACGGCGCACCGCACTAATATCCCCCCTCCCCCCACAACTTCGTCCCTCGCCGCAATCGACCCGCTTGACAATCCGCGCGATCTCCGCTATCGATTGCGCTCGCGCGTTTCAATTACTCCCAGCAGCTGTACTCGGTCTCTCCGCCCCACCCCCACCCCCACCCTTTATCGGCCGTGTTGCCGATCGCGGGCAGAGTTCGCGCCATCGACGATAGCGGGGATTGGCCGGGCAGCCGTCGTTGCGGCGTCAGCCGGAAAAGCCACGAGCCGTTGGCCCGGCAAACGGAAGGCGTTCGCCGGCGATGCCGCGAACGAGTCTCGCCCCGCGTGGCGCGCAGGGTGGGGGGGGGGGACGGAACACGGAAATTCGTAGGCGCGCTCGAGGGATGGGCCGGCCGATCGACCCCTTGGGATTGGGATCGACGCGCCCGAAATGGCTCTCGTCCAGCCCTCCTCAAGAACTCGAGAACCTTCGTCGGTGTCGTCGACTTCTATTCTGTCAGTTCGATTAATTGGCTTCTTCCCGCACGCGCGCGTCCCGACTTCTAACGAAGGTTAAAATAAATTGCCAGTGGCTGAGAAGAGGATTAACGATGTGTTCGTCCGATCGAGAATGGTGGTTGATTCGTGTATAGTGGGGCGTGAGGATGTAGCAATCCTTTATTAACTATATATATATATATATATATATATATATATATATATATATATATATATACATCTGATGAATCTATATCGACACAACGCTTCGCTTTCTTCTGCTTTAATCTGACTTTTTACATTTCTAGATTCCATGCTCTTTCGCTAAGTAATTACGAAACCGCTTCGAAACTCTGCAGTTTATTTGGAATTTGCTGAATGTTTTCCTTATATATACATATATTAATTAATTAAAACTGTTGGAAGAAATAAGTACATTAACATTATTCATTAAAAGAAATCTTCAGTTGATGTCATTTTAAGAAAACTTTTATATGCTTATTAATTATTATTTTATGCCTTGAATGATAAATGAAAAAAGCTTTATGTACTATATTTTCTCTTTTTGTATTAATATTTAAAAATAGCATAACATCGAAAACGATTGCCAGTAAAAATGATTTTGATTAGCAAAACATAAACAAGTATTTTAATATGCCTGTTACTGAAAAAACATCTGTCTCATTTGTAATCAAACAATCTTAAGTATAATTTTAAATCAGTATGAAATGTATTGTTCTAAAAATTCATACCCTGCTAAATCTTGCTTAGTAATTAACTTACTGATTAAAACAGAATCGCTTGGGAAAACACTAAATTAATTTAATTAACCAAAAAAAAACAATCTGAAATTAATACGCGATGTTACAACATAAGCATATAATATACATATATTGTTTAATTTCTTCGCGCCCGTTTCATAAATGCAGTTTTATAATGTCGCAATTGTTTTTGTAATACTTTTGCAACGAATGACAGAGAAAGTGCTATAGTTTGTTACTCGATATAATCACTGACATCAATTTAAAACGATATCAATTTTATGAACTGTCATTATCTTTTCCGTCATTAAAAATCTCACTAATATAAGAATTATATTCCATAATTATGTCTGTCTGTAATTTATTTTTGATGCAATCCAACAATTTATTGCTAAACACCATTAAACTGCTAATGATTTTTTTTCTCTGAAAGATAATTGAATTCATTTATTAAATACTGAACTAATGTCTTCTGAGATTTTCTAATAATCAAACTGATAAAATAATAAAATCTGATAGTGGCATCGTTAAAAAGCTTTCAACATTAGCATGTAATATAATTTCTCCACAAAAAGATATAAATAACGAATCGGAAGAGCCGAGGAAAGTCAAAACGAAGATGTCAAAGTCAACTGTTAGTTAATGAATAAAAAAACCCTTAACGTTCCTGAAATATATGTATATATATATATATATATATATATATATATATATATAGATACCTTGACCGCAAACTAACGTGCCACCCTCGCCCTCTCCCCCCGGCACCCTTTTCCAGGCATGACCTGCAACAGCATGACGCAGCTGATCAGCGAGGGCACGACCCCGCTCTCGGGCCACGAGCCCCTCCTCGCCGAGATCAAGCGGCTGCGCGACCGGCTGATCTGCCTCGAGTCCGAGAACGCCTCGATGAGCCTCAAGCTCAACCAGCAGCAGTGGGAGGTCGAGCACCGGCTCGCCGAGATCGAGATGCAGATAGGTGGCGCGAGCTCGACCTCCAGCCTCGAGGACAACGAGCGCAATCGTGAGAGCATCATTTAACGAGAAACTGGGCCGCGTGCGGAGCGCGGCAACTCGCGCCTCGACCGGATCCACCGCTATCTCCAGGAGCAGACGGTAAGGATTAAACTCGCCCTTGACGCGTACATTACGCGTCCCCGCCCCCCCCCCCCGCCCCCGTGGATCAATGTTACAAGTGCGTGCTAATTATCTAATTGCGAAATTAGTCCTAGTTAACGCTCTAAGAATTCGGGCAGTGAACTTAATCAACTGTCGTGTAAAACTTTTCGTATTGCCATCGACTTCGTTGCGGCAAGTCCGAAAAGGTCCAGTACTTCGAATGAGCATTTATCCATAGATAGGTCGTATTATAGATAGCGTCCGTCCGAAATTGTAGATTATTATTACGAAGGGTAAAGGGTAATAAACTTATTTCGACCAAATTAAATTAGTTTATAGATTTTGTGATTTAAATAAGATTAAAGTAAAATAAGATTTGTTAAGAATATATTTCCACCAATTCTGTTACATATTTCGGAAATAACAATCTTGTTCAGCTTTTCATTGAGAACAGAAGGAATTTCCATCTATTATTAAAAAAAAACTAAGTGTATTTATATTTATTTATTCGAAGGAATATGGAATAAGATGATTTAATTAAAGAACGCGAAAACATCAACAATAGCTAATTGGAAGAGGATACAGAATTTGATTGTGTCTTTTATTAAAATTTTAAAAGGAAATAATCTTGATTAAATTAAATGCTCTGTCTTAAATACGTTTAATTTTTTGTCAAAATGGACGTTCGAGTGCAGTTTTGCGTTGATAGCCGAGGACGAGCGTGCGATTCACAGAATTAGTCTCGAAGTAATATTATATTTATAGGATTTATAGAAAGCACATATTGTAAAATAATAATTTGAAATAACTTTTGTCACTTTTAGTATTCTTTAGATTTCAATTATATTCATTTTATAAAATGCTAGCTGTATTTTTTGTTTTTGTTTTTTTGTTTATAGAATATTTATATTTTTCGAAGTATATTTTTAATGTGAATTGAATTAAAAATAATATTTGAATTCGGTTGAAAAAAATTCTATATTTTTCATAGAGTAAATTAGCTAGCTCAGTATTAGCTAACTCTTTTCACAGACTATCTCAAGTTTTCATAAAAGATATATAGAATTCATCAGCTGATTTTTCTTTCTCCATTCTGAAATAATAAATTAAAATGTTTACCATCTGGAGAATGTGCTTCTATATATATACATAAAAGCAAACTAATGAATGAAATCTTTTATGGTGAGGAAGAATGATGGTTTTGTAACAAAACATCTATAATGCACGCAACTAAATGAGTGAAGTAAAAAAGAAATGTTAATTAAGTTAATAGACTTAATAGCAGTATTTTGTAAATCAATTGAATTTCATTTATTGCATTTGCAATGTCTTTGGATTTATGTCAATCCATGTATCGCGATACAACATTTTTTGATATGCATGAGTACTACTGCAATAAACTGAATATCCCAATACTTATATGCACGATAACTCCGAAGTGATTTATTAGCAGGGTATATTGGAAACTAAAAAGACGTCATATATTTAAAGGTATTCCAGATATATATGTTTTGGACTGAACAGTTGCAAATCATTATGGTCGTAGTTGTTAATATTCATCAGAATGCTCAGAAATTAACAATTATGATTTTTGTGAAGGTAGATGGAGATGTTTATGCTGCGTGTTTATGACAGTCGATTATAAAAACTGACAAAAAAAAAGATCTGTAAATAGATACTGCTCATCAGTTACCATTCTTATACACATCCTCCGTATATTCACTATCACTCTTAAAGTTATAAAATTATAGCGAAGTTATAATGCATATAAAGATAAAGAACTTACGAACGTTTGATTGGATCATATCCCAAAAAACTATTGCCAACTATCCAAAATACCTATCGACTTTTACATACAAATTTTACTGCTCGATACCAGTGCGCTACATTGATTAATCAGGTCACGAACGCCATGTATATCAATAACTTAGAATAAGTCCAATCAAATTCTAATCGTTCTATAGTAATACAATCAAAATTCCTCGTTTTTAAGAAACAAGATTCTAGTTTTCATGATGGCAATTTTAGATGAATTTAACAGGATTACAATTTCCTAAACAATGAACTATAAGGAAAGAAGTATATTTAATAGAGAGCTTGAACTCTTAACTTACTCCTTAACAATTTGTTTTAGAATTTAATATCTTAAAAATTAGGAACTATGATCGTTTTATCGTAACTATGGCATTGGATTCGGATTATTTCACGTAAAAATGAATGATGATATGAAAAAGTGCAGAGGCATTAATATCTTTACGCTTCTATGTGTTATTTTATAATCCTTCATATGTTTTCATTTCTTTATAGTGCAATAATACGTTTTTTTAGATTTTGATCCTTAAATGTGATAAAAACTGTCTTCTTAATAAAGTATTTTATAATAATACATTATTTTTCATTATATCTCGATTAAATACAATAATAAGGAATTGATCTACAAAAGTTATAATTTATTTGTTTTGACAAGTTATTCATTGGCCTCTTCAGCTTTTTGGCTTTAAACAAATGCGATAATGATACTCCTGAAAGTAATTTTCACCGCTCATTTAATTGAACATCCAATGTATTTTATGGTTTCACAACAACAAAAAAAAAAAAAAATAATAAAACAGCCACAGAGTCACCAGCAGCACCTGCAGTCGCCGACGTCGATGCGACTGGAGGTCGCGGCAGCGAGCAGCGACACCAAATCGATCGGCAGCCTGAGCCAGCGGCTCTTCGAAAGCGACGAGGAGGAGGACGACGGCGAGGCGGACGCGGAACGGGCGAACGGGGGCCTCCTCGCCTGCAACGGCTACGGGAAGTCGCAGCCGGGGAGCAAGTCAAATCTGCTGCTCTGCAGCGAGTGCGACCTGAGGAGCCGTACCTGCGGCGTCAGGCCCCAGACACCGAGTGCCTTGGCTGGACGTTATGTGGAGGAACGGTTTCAGCACGGCTGCGTGAGTCCACTGATTGATTTTTTAACCTTGACTATTATACCGGGTGGTTTGAAATAATTAACGGTCATTAGATCAAATGGTTTAAACGTAAAAGTTGTAAGATTTGTTTATAGAAAATGACTGGTGCCTTTGGCTTTTAGCCTTTGTAGTCGTTTTTAAGAAGTCTTTTTTCTTTGAATAGGAACACTTCTTTTTAGCTCTAGACTAATATGTTACGGTTACGTACTGAACCATACGTGAGGTACGTTTGATTTTTAATTTTATGAAAAGGTCAATCTTAATCCTTTATTCCGTGGTATTCGAAAGATCTCACAAAATCATGTTTATTGGTAAACATTTCATATAAAAGTTCATGGATATCGTGGAAACTATTGTGTTAAATTATCGTTTGCTCTCGCAGTTCATTTTCAAGCCCACTTTAAGATCAACTTTTTACCGAATAAAGACAGTAAAATCGAGGTTCCCATTGGCATGTGACACACTTCATAATGGTAGCATTTTCAAAAAATCGATATGGAAGACTTTTGAAAATGATTATCCATTCAAGGTCAAAGCCAACAGTCAATTCCTTAGCCTGATCAAACAACTTATGTTTGAACTCTGATTTCAACTAGTTTTATTCTAGAAAATTATTAATGGCCAACGATTTCCCATACCCTGTAGATGCTTCCCTACGTTATAATCTTACGCGTTTATAATGCGAGATGGATTGCGGAAGATATCAGGGAACATTTTTATGATTTGAGAAAATGATATATATGAATTAAAAAGCGTATGCATCTGATTTTGCTAGAAAGTTACAAAATTAACATAACGAAAAGTACATTTATTATTGCTATCTAAAGATTAAAGGAACTTAAGTACCGTTCGAATAACAGCCAATCGTCTGAATTGAAATAATAAAAATTAAATATACACCAATGACTCTCGTGAAACATAATTTGACAATTATACAGGTTCGAAATTAACGACGTACGCATTGTCATCCATCATTTCGGCGACATGATTTAATTAATAATTTCAATTACGAGATTTTCTGAATTATTTACTTATACCATGATGAACAAAACAGAAATTTTATATTGCAAAATATAGGTAAAAAAAATATTTATAAAAGCACTTTTAAAGTGTAATTATAAATAATATTGGATCTCCGCTGCAAAATCGCACGGACAGATATATACCAATGTTGCCTGATTTTCTTTCGGCCAGTCCACTTTATGTACGATAGCTCAGCGATCAAACTCCATAAAAATGATAATCCTACAGAAACGCCGCTTGCAAGTTGTGCAAGAGTCACTTTCGTTCGTGTTGGAAGATTAGTGTAAAAAGATTTGCCACGAATGCGTGCTCCTAATGTATTAGCCACAAGAAAATATATATAGGCGGCATTCTCTTTGCGGAAACGAGGAACGATCTCGAAAAAGTTTGTGGTATTGAACAAGTACGACAAGTTTTTATACAACTATAATGTAAAATATTTTTTTTTTTCACAGTATTTGAATCGTTTCACTTGTGTGTAAGTGTTTACTTTGACAAATACTATTATTTGCACACGTTCCTATTTATATGTCTATTATATACAATCACCGAAGTATCTTCTGAATTTTTATTTTATAATATTACTGTACGTTGGAAAAATCTCATCCTATTTGTATACTATGTGTTATATAATTTGTATTGACAACTACTGCGTTTAAAATTTAATTTGAAATTCAACCAGCTCGTAAATTTGTGACTATTATAATCGAAATTTATATTAAATTGTATAAATAATGTAAATTGTAGCTGTCAGCTTGTTAGCTTCAGATAAATAATTATAAATAGAAATATTTTTGTTAAATTATAAATGAGTTTATAGCTTACTGACGTTTCATCTTGTGAAATTAAAATAAAAATATTGAAACTGCATGTCACGATGTAAAATGACAAGAAATTTACTGATCTCAAACTTGTTTATTTCCATATTGATAAAAAATAATAAAAAATCTTATCAGAAGGTAATCATAATATACTTAAATTTAAATTAGAGCTGGTTTGACTAGAATACCGCTGAAAAATAAATCCAAAAGTAGTATTTGAATAAATATGTATTGTTATCTAAGGATTCAAGGTAAATTTGTAAATGCAATATTTCGTAATAAACGATTCCTGTATTTATCCATTTTATATCTAATTTCATGTGCATTATACGTACCCCCTTAAACAGATTAATATACCTCTCATTGTAAATATTTGAAAGTTTCAACTCTACCCATTTCGTGCAAATAAATCTGTAAACGTAATAACCTCTTTCCTGCTCTTGAATTTTCAATTAGTGAAGACTGCTGAAATCTGGTATACATTAGAAAAATTCGGAAGCTACGCGGCTAAAACGCTGTCAAGAAATCTTCATCTTTCAGGATCTCAAAGAGGCTATAGTAGAAACAGGATATCAGAGGGCCATAGTAGAAACTCAGTTACATCGTAACACATCGCTGAATCCATAGTAACACATCGCTGAATAATTCTTGAACCTAATAAAGAAAACACAACCTTTTGAACAAAATTTAACTTGATACATCAATACATTTCTTTTGAAGTACGATATATTCAGTTTATCTATCCTTTAACCTTTTTAGAATATTTTATAGAAAGATTTGTCTTTACATTTAAAATAAGCATCTATGGAAGCAATTAGACGTTCAATTCTTTCAATTTGACCATTGTTTTCGTGGACTTATAACATGATGTATAAATATTATCCTGGTGAAATAGACATTTTTTTCTTTTGCATTTGAGGTCTTTTTTGACCCAGATAATTTTCTAACATCTTACGTAATATTTACAATTGAAGGATTTGCTTTTCCTTCGATAAACGATGAAATGAACTTCCACGAGAATCTCACCATATAGAGGTGGTAGCATTGTCACTTAATGTTTGAATTCTCAGTTTCTTTGAAAGGCTTTATCCACTGTTCCCCAATCAGCTGGTTATCATTTTGATTCTGGATCGTAATTTATCAATAATTCGCTCATTATCGTACATTTATATTTCTCTTTAACAACTGCAAATCAACTCTGAACAGTTGAGACATTGCTGTTTAATATCAATTGTGAGAAAACACAGGACTACCTTTGAACACAGTTTTCAATATCATAACGAATTCACTGCTTTTCTGATATCTTCAAGTCACGCGGTATCCAATGTAATTTACAATTGGTTAAAAAAATATTAACATTTTTAATGTTTCCTACAACAAAATTCAGATTTGAGTGATCTGAAATTTCAGTATCATTTGTATATATACGACTGCGTGTTAAAATTATTATCAATGGAGAAAAGTACAAATAGCACTTATAAATTCGTTGTTTTGCTTGAGCAGTATTTTTTAATTTTTTCATCCAAGAATATCTTTTAGCAGCTATATCTTATAATAGTCCCGAGACTTATTGCCAATGTTTAGTTGTTACATCTAATCTTCACTTCTTCACATCTAATTTAACTCATATCAAAAATATATATAGCTGGTCTTATAGCATCCTTATTAAGGGTCCGGACCCAAAAATGTATCAATGATTTGCATAGCCTCTTTGAAATTTGAATTTCCTGCAAAATTGATCGCTTGCGTGTTTTTTTCCTAAAGTATCTTGTTTTCAAAAAATTCCAATTATTCTCAATGATGCATCTTGTGTGCCGCGCCATCGACGTATAATATATCTGTCTAATGTATAATTCATAAGCGAATTGATTTACATTGGTTTCCAGTTGCTTTCACTGATTGAAATGTAGAGAGTTCACTCTTCAAATGAATATTAGTCTTATGCCTTCCACCCTCTACCCACCTCTCTTACAAAACCCACCTGTCTTTAAAAAAAATATCTTCAATGCCTCCTCATTGTCAAAAATCTTCGCAGGGTCGACGGCCGCTCGAGCGCGATGACTCGGAGGACTCCCCCGCCTGCGCCCAATGCGAGTCGAGCAAACCGTCGCACGAGTCCCGCCAGCGGATCAACTCGTCCCGCTGCCCGCACTGCGAGCTCTCGGAGACGGACGAGGGCGGCGACCTGATCTGCTTCAGCTGCCAGGACGAGCTGGCTGCCGCTGCCGCAGCCGCCAGTGGCGCGGCCTGCTGCTGCGAGCACCAGGCGAACGCTCACATGACCTCCACGACGGACGAGGAGGATGCGGCAACGGCGACGACGGCGTCGACGGTGAAGCGCCTGCTCGTCGAGCCCAGCGTCAGGATACACGTGAACAATCGCTCGATCGACGACGAGTCGGACGAGACGATGACGACGACGACGACGACGACGACGAGCGAACTCGAGGTCGGCGGCTGCCCACTGCAGGTGGAGAGGCTGGCGACCATCGTCGAGGCAAAAGGCGACACGACCGCCAGCGAGAACGACGAGGAGGCACCGAAGAGGCTAAACGGCACCTCCTCCCATCCGCGCTATCTCAACTACATGATTGTACTCTACGTGTAAATATATATAAGACGTCGGTTGACGGGCTGATGGTTAACGGATTGTTTGGGATCGAGTTGTGAGGGAGGGAGGGAGGGAGGGAAGGAGAGAGAGAGAGAGAGAGAGAGAGAGAGAGAGAGCAACGGGCTCAAAATCAGTGGTTAAGTGTGCCTGTTTCGCAAGGTTTGCGATTTTGCTCTTTTTTACCAATGCAATATATGATTTACCGCTGATCCAGAAGCTGTTACGCCGTTTATTTCAGAAAATTAAATATCAGCGATTGACGCAATCTAGTTCTTAGTCAGGTTGATCGACGGCTCCTGACGAAGTTTGTTCCATTTAAAGTGTTTAATTTCAATTAGAGAATTGGAAAGCATGTATGTTTTATGAAAGACATTTAAAGAGGTAGTAGAGGTAAACTTTTACCGATCGGAAAAAAAGATCTTAAGTTAAAAAGTTTGGAGAACTTGCTTGAAACGATGCGTAAATGGAAAATAAATATATAAGGAATGATTAGCTCAAATTAGTAATAAT
Organism: Sycobia sp. Sy_11; assembly: GCA_018907035.1. Taxonomy (NCBI): domain Eukaryota; kingdom Metazoa; phylum Arthropoda; class Insecta; order Hymenoptera; family Epichrysomallidae; genus Sycobia; species Sycobia sp. Sy_11. The sequence continues at coordinate 1,774,272 of JACCIC010000015.1, read as the reverse complement.
TTATTATGTTAAATAGATTAATTTTTACTAGGTCCACCAAAACTTCAGCATTGGCTTGAACTGTCTGATGACGCAAAATTATCAAGACCATTAATTAATTATGGTCTTCACTTGTAGCTATATTCCACATTGCTGCGAAGCTACAAATTTTCAAGCAATTTCGTCAAACGGCACGGAAAATTTCATTTCATAATTTTTGGTCATCAAATTTTCAAAATCTTCGAATATATATAACAAATTTTTGCAGAACTATTTAATATGGAAAATAAAATATTCGATAAATTAAAATTTGCAATTCGATAAAAATGTGTACAGACTCTTGTTTAAAAAAACAGCGTAGGTCACTCGTTCGATAAAGGTTTACGTCGGCTGCCCTTTCTGAAGTTCTTTTTTTCGATAATGAAAAGTCATAAAATTTTAGTTATAAAAACTATTTCAAGTGAGAATTAAAAAATTTATTAATAACCAAATACGTATCGGTTTTTGAAATTCTATTTATGTATACTAAATTTATCAGTGTCAGTCATGTTTTATAACGCAGAATCAGCTGAAAGGATCGCGGACAATTTAATCGTATTTGCTAATCAGCCGTCGGACTTTCTGTAAAAATCTGCAAAACTGTCAGTGAACATCGATAAAGAGTAATATAATAATAAGACTCGCATCGCTCGTGTAATTTCGCTCGCAACATCCCATTTATAGATAATTGATTAGCGTTTAATACAGAATTCCCTATAACCCGCGATAGGTGGCGCACAGGCATTAATGAGGGAACACAGGCACGCGCACATACGAGGAGACGGGTAAATACATGGTAAATACGCGAGTAACAAGATTCGAAGCGACAGGAGGTGGAAACGCGATAATCGAATTCGCGCGAGTGGAGCTCGTACGGAACCCGTGTTATATAGATAAAAGAAAAATCACGTGCTGTGCATGAGGGGTTGAATTAATTCAAGAAAAAATAACACACACACATAGGCACATTCACCGTTCGGGACCAACTAAATTACAAAATCGACATGTGCAGGCCGAAAGCAACAAGAGCCACGGAGATGCAAAACTGTTATTATTAGATCGAGATAGTATGTATATACATATATATACATATATACAAAACGGCTGCACGACTCTGAGGTCTTTGGACTACAGCGAGGTCTCCGAAGCGAAAATTTTTCCGAGATTCTTCTCCTCGAATGAAGAAAACTAAAAGAATTCTTTTTACCAAAAAAAAAAAAAAAAAAAATTATATACTCGTCGCGCGCAACACTTGAGCAGATATATACATATAATGTAATAGTTGTTCGTCGCTAATTACCTTTTAAACTTGTAAGATTTTTCCTCTTTGATAAATTTTTATATATATACAAAGACACGTTCACACGTACGTACACTTAAACACGTAGAAACATATATATATATATATATATATATATATATATATATATATATATGCATTCACGAAGAAAAAGAAAACGAGAACAAGCTGTGGAGGAAGGCTTGAAATAGTAATTGTAGAACGTAAAATTCACATGAATGTCAATATCGTGGAGAATCGATTGATTTCCAACGAACTGTGTAAAATATATAATTTATGTGACGAGTGCGCAACAATTTGAAGAAAAATACTATTCCGATTTCACGAGTAATCGAAGGCTTCCATCTCAGTTCTATAAATTAAAAATGCCAAAACTGCCGTATAGATCTGTATTGCGTTTTATCTGGTTCTGGCTCAAAATTTTTTGAAACAGCGAATTTTTATCAAATTGGAGGCTGACTTGATTAAATCTGATAAGAATGGCAGTCACGATGCATTTTAACTCCTCGCACAATTTTAATAAAATTTACAAAGAAAAATCTCCTTGCTTTATATTATATGTAGATATTACAAAGCAACTTGCACATTCCGAGAGCGCTCAATTATTTCACATGTATAAAACAATAAGTAATGTACGTATGTAAAAAAAAAGTACGACAACGTGCGGCTTTCTTGAGTATTTATAAAGTTTAACATTAAGATGAAGGGGGGGGAGCACACGCACACGCATACAGAAAAACTAAAAGTACGCGTTTAAAATGCATTTTAGATTATAATATACAGCGCATATTGAAATATTGTAATAAAGACGACGATTAAAGTTCGACCGAGAGACAAGCCAAGGGTGCCGAATAAACAAATACGCAAATTCGACTGCCAGCTCAAATATTAGAAATAGGCTGCTTATAAATAACAGTGGTAAATGTACAAGTTGCGCGATAGATAAGAATTTGTACAATTGCGCGATCGTTGTCAGTGAAAGCAAAATACACACCAAACGAATAATGAGACGTTTTCCGCCAGTCCGAATGCCGGGCGAAAAAAAGATTTTGTTAATGGATTATTTTACGCGGCGTGAATTGTAATATTTATCTTCTCGTTGCACGTTTCTGCGTGCTCTTGTCCATGTTTTCAATTGACGTAACCAATTATTTTCGACTGCCGGGCGTAAAATTGAACCTAGGCTTTGCAAAAGTAGAGCTGAGAGTTAAATTGGCACGAACAGATTGACTGGCTATTTCTCATCGTGCAGGCGTGTACTATTCGAAATAATATTTTTTGATACAGTGTGACAAAAATTCGTCAAGCCAGGGCGTCCATCTACTGCGCCCATTAACCGTGAAGTTAAACTTTACACCCGCGACACGTTTTGGTGTATTTTTACGCCTACTGTATTGAGAAATTACTTTTGCAATTATTATGCACAGCTAGAGCGATTAACTTTAGACTGCTGTACGACAAGAAAGTCGAAGTCACCCATCTTCGCATGCGTAAGGTTCAATTTTACGCTCCAGTAATGAATATTTTTATTTAACACAACTAATTAGGAATTTTGCTGTAAATTCTGATTTTTAATTACGTGTTTATATAACATAAATGTTATTTTTTCAATTATAGAAATTAAAGAAATTCAATTACATTGACATCGATTAGTAATTTATATCATAAAAAAAGAATACAAGGCTTGAAAATACTAGAAACGACACCGCGGCATCTAGACTAAAATCGAATGCTCATATACCAATAATTATTAGACGATAACGGACTCGAGGATAAAATTAAAATTAATAAAATTAAAATTAAATTAATAGCGACAAAAAATAAATAATAATTAAAATTAACGATTAATGAAAAATAATAACGAATAATAAGGAACCACGGTCAATCCGATCGACAGACTGCTTCGTACTTTTTTATAATTCAGCGCCGTAGTCGCGTACGTTCCGCTAAAATAATAAAAAACAGATTTACATATAATATATATATATATATATATATATATATATATATATATATATATATATATATATATTAACGAATATACACCCGTAAAACTTCCTTCATCACTTTGATAAAGCAATTTGATCTATTCAGTCGAGTGTAGTGTCGAACATTCCACAATCACAATTGACCTGAAAGGAGAAAAAATCATAAACACTTTGTCTCCGCAACGATGCCAAAGGATTTTTACATATAATATAGCGGAGAAGTTATAGCGTTCGCGCAAAACATTAGACTACAGTCGACGTAAGAAAAAAAAATATATATATAGCAGAGTGATAGAGCGAGAGAGTGAAAGAGAGAGATAGGGAGAGGGAGGTTTAATTAAATAATAAAATTTTCGACAAAGAGACCTTTGAACCACGGATACACGAGCTCGCGCGATTCGAGTTTCCATTCATCCGTTATTCGACCATTCTGACTCTGTACATTTGATTCGCGAAGTGTGGCGGGCAAGGGGGTCGGGGAGGGGCAAACGAAGTACGTTCACGAAACGGGGAGTTGGGGGAGGGGGGGGGCGGAGGGAGTTGAAGCTTGAAGCGACTATCGCTCGGAGATAGAAGGGGCTAATTGCGCACGAGAGCATCAGATTTCGTTCAAGCGCGGATACATTTCGTTTCGTTTTTCAACGGACGGCCGCTCTCTCGAGTGCGTCGCGCAATATTGAGAGCAGCTTTTACATACAAATTTTCTCGCCGAGCTTTCTTACACGAATTTCAAATCTTTCATTCAACTTGTGCACTCGCTAACGAGTCATTTTGAAGTGGCGATAAAATAGAGGGGGGTGGCGGGAGGGGATCTTGCCATTGTTTCCGCACTATATCTATATAACTATAATGCTACCGCGCAATTCTATTGTCCAACGAAAGCCCGTTTTACGTTAAAATTTTACAGGAGAATTTCAGATTCGTACGTTTGTGAAAAAAAATTTTATCATCCCATGATCAAGCTGTCGCCGTTAATATCGAAGCGCTCTCGGCCGACAACCGCTCCCATCGATTCCGCATTAATGCGCGTATAACTTCGAAGTGTCATCGGTGGGCTTGATAAAGCTCAAACCCTGCATCATCCCCGCCCCCGCACACGCGTCGATAAAATAACGAAATTTGGAGTGACATCGTAATACTGCTAATACGTATAGTTTATCTACCCGAGAGTAACGGGTGGGCGCGCGCCGAATCGCGCTCGATTCTGTAAAAATTATATGATAAGCGTGTGAAAGAGGAGGAGAAATGACGAGTACACACGTTGAAGATTGTAGGACTCGTGGATTGGTCGAGACCCTCTTTTCGTCATCGCTTTAACAAAAAGTTTTTGAGTATATGCATAATAATGTGAATATAAGTCCGATTTATGGCGATTGTAATTATCGTAACAAGCCTTTCGATCAGCCAATCAATTATACCTCAACGATCATCTCTCGATATTTATTAATATTATATTATGAAATTTTTAGCATTAAGATTTATCGTTATAATAATTATTTACTAGCGCTATTTATTTTATTCAGATGTTTATTGGCGTTATGAAAGTATTACTATATATAAATACATGTGAAGTCCCTTGTATATTTATGAATTAATGATAAAAGAAATTATATGCGGATGCGCCACGGAAATCATGTAAATATAATGCGGATATGGGGCTGCTTGGAAATCGAAAAAGAAAAAGAAAAAAACGAAAAAACCCTTACCCTGTCGAATAATATGAACTCATAGCTGTGCCAAAGATTCTGTTCGTCTTCCTGCAACGTGTAATGGACAAGTTTTAATTTCTGCCAAAAGTAAATCAAACTAAGTCTTCTGTATGACGAATTTCGTCACGAGCACAATTTGCAATAATGACCAATCTTTTATTTGTACGATCTATACAGACTATATGGACAATTTTATACACAGAAACGAAATTAGATTTAGAAAATTTGTTACTTTAATATTCTAAGTAAAATTTTAATTATAAAATTACTTTTGTAGTATTTGTGTGTAAATCTAGTCACGGTCTTCAAGACTCTTTAATTTCGGTCGATAAACGGATTTGAATTTTCAAGTATGCAAATAAAAGTTCGAATCACAAGATTATTACAACCGTTCAATTATTTCGGATCTGAATCTCGCAGTGTTGCCATTTCAGTACCCAAATTCCTTCAGTATTTTAACCGTTCGACTAATCAAGTCGCAGCTGAATTATAATTATTTTAGTGTCTCAAATTTAAGAGTAACGTTCTAATCTTTCGAATGTTTGAATCTACCATACCATCCTAAGTGTTCCATTATTTAAGCTTTGCGAGAATTATAAATATCTGTGTATTCGAAATTTAATAGTACATGAAACTTTTGGGTCCTAAAAACCACGACTACTCTCAGCATCCGAATACGAATATCCTGAGCATTGCTATCGCTCGTTTATTTAAGTCGGACGGTGATTAGAAAGATGCCAGTATTCAATTATTAAGGGTATTCTAACAGTTGGAGTATATTTGAAAATAATGAATCTCATAACACTCGTACCATCGTCGGAGCATTTCCATCCGAGATGTAACTAACAGTTCGAGTACCTGAATCCGACGATTATTATTCGACCCCGTCAGTATCCGAATCTCGGTGGCCGTACCCGCTCGAATGGCAGGCTTTTCAAATGCGACGAATCGAAATAAAATTGAATTGAAATAAAAGCCGCGATTAATGGTCCTTTTGCAACCGGAATTTTCAGTTCGATATTAACGTAAGTTTTATTTTTCGGCAATTTACTCGAAATATCATTTAACGCCAACGCACGGGATTATTGTGTTCGTTGACGCAAAATATCCATAGATTAAAAACCGACAAATGTGGCAAATTTCCAGATGCACATACAGTCCCAGGTCTTCCTCCATACGGTCGAAAGAGAGAAAGAGAGGAGAGAGAGGGGGGGAAGGCTGTCATCCTCGCCTCCTCAACTTTCTTCTACTGCTCCTCTCGTTCTCCGAGACGTCACCGCCATTAAACCGTAAAAGTTCAACGAGCAGCGACGTAACGACGAGGCCGTTAAAGCTCGGTTAAGGAGAATCAAAGTAACGAGGGCATAGAGCAACGAACGCGTCACAATCGGGAAAGCTGCTCGAATAACTGCCATTGCGCTTTTATAACAGATTTTCATATCAACGCGGCGATCGGCGCGGGCCGTAGAGAGTTTTTAAATGGGGAGAGAATGAAAATGGAGATTCCGCTCATCAAATTATACGATATAGATTTTATCCCATATGTTATGCGATAGGTTTTACTCTCGTAATTTATTGTACTCCTTTAACGTGAACTATATTTCAATGTAGTTGAAAACACTGTAAGTGTCAAACTAGCGTAGAAGAATTTTGCGATGGCACGATTTGCGGAGAAAGACGATGATAGGCAAAGTTTCATTCAAATACTATTACGCGACATTTTCTCCATTTTGTTCTTCGCAATTAATCTTAGTGAGAGACTACTGAATATCTGCTTTGTTTATAAAAAATAATAATAATAATACTAATAATAAAGGCAGACAAAAACTTCATCGATACGTGGTCTTTTGAGAATAATAGAACAATGAAAATTAATAAAAAGAAGTATATAACGAAGTCATAGCGTCGAAAATGTGAATATAACTTATAATAGCAAATTACGCTAAGAGATCCAAGTTTTCGGTCGTATTAAATAAGATTAAACTGATATGATCACCGATTCGCTAGGTTAAAAGTAACGTAGTATAAAAAAAAATGAATGACACATGTAAATACGTATGATTACATAAGCTATTATAAATATAAATGTGATTAAAAAAAAAGGAAAGAAAGAAATGCGTGGCATATTAATACATTATTATATACGTGTTGTAAGGTGCACGACAAAAATTACAGATGAATCTTACGAATGGGAGAAGAGAGGGTGAAAAAATTATAAAATTAGTCAAGAAAAAATTCTATAATTTGTGTGAAAGAAAAACATTCAATTATCTGTATGACCAATTGTTTATGAATGTATATACATATATATATATATATATATATATATATATATATATATATATAATAAATGAATGAGATTAAAATAAATGAGCCACGGAATGATTACAAACCATTTAGAGAACAATTAATTCCATCGAATTAAACCGCGTCTAGCATTTTTTCGGCGTTATAAATATATCCATATGCACGGCTGCGAATACGACAGAAAATAAAAGGAAAAGTGTGTCAAGACTTTCTTTACATCTTCTAAATATTGAATAACGGAGAAAAAATGTCTCGTGAAAGGCGCACAATATTGTGTGCTTTACGAAAATCCATGGCGGGACAAAATAAAAAGAAAGATAGAAAGATAGAAATCATTTTATGTTCAACAAATGATAATTATGAGCCATTGCGACGAACTGTATGCGTGGGTGGATGGGTGTGTACTTGTGTGTGTTTACGTACGTGTCTTTTTGCCCGATTTCTATACGTGTCGTCAACATCCATGAACGTTATTTTTAAATTCTCGAAGAATTTTAGTAATTATATATAGAAACACACGCATATATATATATATATATATATATATATATATATATATATATATATGAAAAGATGATGATTACGATGTCGATACCATGCCTCTCTCACTTACGTATGTGCGCGACTACTCTTGTAAGATCGAGTAAGTCCCGCCATAGGACGAAATAGACAATTAGACAAATATAAATAAAAAAAAATATTGAAGAGAGCGAGTATAAGTCTCCTGATTTATTACCCTATACCTATTTAATTTTGTTATTCGTTTTTTGAACTTTTTGTTTTGCCCATTATTTTTGCACAAATATGCACTGAAGTAGAATATCTGAAAAAGTTGAATGTTGAACTAGAGAAGATACTTTTAGTTTCCCAAAAGAAAATCATCATTCACTTGGGCATACTGTTATTTATAAAGAATAAAATAATATTATATCCTACTTCTGAAATAGATTTCGATTTCATCATCGATCAGAGTAGTTTCTATTTTTGTTTAAAATTATTCATTGCATTCTTATAAAGGCTAAAAATAGGAAAACAAAACTAATCGTGATAAAGACTACTCACGGTCTGACTTTCAGATTAAAATATTATACTTTATTATCTAACTTATATATACATATATATATATATATATATATATATATATATATATATATATATTTATACAATATTCCATAACGCATCATTACTATCTCATTATTTCGAAAGTTTTTAATGAAGACGATTCGAACTGGCAATTTCGTACAATTAATGAAGGATTCACTGAACACTTAATGGAACATAATGAAGTAAATATTGAAGTAGTATATTGCTGCCATGATCAAAATCAATCTCCATTCGAAATTTCAGATTTAATCCTTTTCCTAAACAACTGAAATTGAAATCATACTATGTCAGCATTTAAATACTTGACTCTCAAAAGCAGTACAAATACTGCCTATCCTATGCATTCATCGAAATGGCGTTACGCTGTACGAAACGCTGTATTCTTCCACGTCTTATCTTAATCCAGCGAGGACGAATTGGAAATTGAAAATTGGACTAAAATTTTAAGATCAATACTTTAGGTTTGTGACAGCTTTGAATCTTACAGAATTAAAGGATTAATTGGATTAAGAATTCCAATCATCTATTTTTGTCGGATTTTTTAATGTTAATACCGTTTTGTCCATTTGATTGATGTTTGATAAGTTCCATTGTAAAAGCGCATTATTTTTTATCTGAACCAGATATTGCTTATAAATTTATATACCAATTCATAAGAAATAATTGGTCAATTTTACTGTATAATATTTGCGTAACATACTTTCTCAATATGTCAAGTATAATGCCCAATTAGCACTATAATAATGGTCAGTTATTTCCACTACATGATAACTTCATGTACAATTCAGTGCGTCTACATAAGTATGAAAAGATTACTACAAATAAAGTTATTGAAGTCTCACATGCGAATCTTCTTTTACTTAACATAACGGACAGATTTTCTAGTTCATACGGAAAATGGGCAAATGTGTCCTATATTAAAGTTCAGTCTAAACAATATATGTTGAAATATTAATGTTTTATTAAAATAATAAAAGTTTTCAAATTTCTTTAAGCGTTTATTTACAAATCTACTTTACTGTATCAAAAATAATGCTTATTCCTAATACAGACGTTTAAAAAACATTTATTTTAAATAAATTAATTACATAAGACTTATTATTGATTATTGTATATGACGTGGGTTAACATAAGGTACGTAAATTGGATTGTCGTGAACCTCTGTACCAGCTAGACTTGTTCCTTGCATTAGTGCAATAATAAATTCTCTGTACTTCAATACCTTAGTATATATAGCCCCATGTACTGTATCGTCACAGTCTTTATTGTGCTTCTTTAAAACTCCTACAATTTTGTTCCCATAAACGAGAGGAGCACCATTGTCGCCCTGTAAGATACAATTTATTAAATGAATAGTTAAAATAATTATTTACAAATTAAATGAAGTACAATGAAATTATAATTTTCTTAACAAAATTTGTAATACTTAAATGGCAATCTATTTACAATAACTATAAAGATAACAACTTCAATAGAAACAGTTAAATAAACTATCAGTTTTGATTAATCTTTCGAATCCTTTTTTACTATGAGACTACTTATATAATACTTTAATATTATACACGATGTGTGCTGTGATGTAAGGAAAATTGGATTGAAAAATTATAATAATAATATGAAAAAAGACGGCTTGTCCTCCGTTGCAACCTAACACAAACACTCAATAAGTCCCAAAAGTAACTAATGAAACGAAAACGTTGGAGCAAAATCGAATTTTATTTTTCAAAAAATTCTTAACGAGTAATATATTTAGTCCAGGAGTCCTTTAATTTTTCTATACCTTTTTCAAGAATTTAGCTTTGATTCAACTTCGGTAATCACCACTTCATTGAAAGCAAACGACTTTTCCTGTAGCTTCTTTAGAGGTTCGTAAACAGACAATAGAAAGAGCTAATTCTGGAGAGTATAGTCTGCATGAAATGCATTTTAATATATGATGCACCAAACTTCACCATCGTTTTCATTATTGACTGTTTTTATTTTTAAAGTTAAGCAATGAACAAAATTTTAAGCCCATTCAAAAATACGTAAGCCATAACCATAACTGCCAAAGTTTTTGACGAATTTGACTACTTTCACGGGATATTATTCTTTCAGCTATAATGATCTTTTCTGTTTAGTTCTGACGTAAAATGACCAATTTATGTTTCGTCCATTGTTACAAATAAATACGTGAAATTTGTCCATTGCTGCGATACAACTTCAAATATAGAGCTCTGAAGTCTGACATCTAACACTTTGGGTACAGCTTTTCCATCGAAAATGGTTCGCGAAAAATTGCGAATATACTACCTTCTTTTTAATAATATTTTAATAATATTTTCAATGCCCGCTACTATTTCACACATCTTCAATTTTTGCGACGAGGAAAAATGGTTGTATTATCATGTCTATTGCTAGAGTAAACGTCTCTTTATTTTCAATTCGTTCATCCCATCAAGTAAACTAATAATATTTAAAAAATTTATAATTTCTAACGTTTTTAATCGCAGAATTAATCACACGAATTGTTATGAAATATATGCTTTCCTATTCAAATAGATTGATCATATTGTGGACAAATATTACATTATTATGCAAATATTACACTAATTTAAGCTTTATTGTACAATTTCAACTTACGGTACAAGTGCCTCGTTGTTCATATGTTTCATCAGGTTGAATTATACCACAAATATCAGTAAAATCTCGTATTGCTACACGACAAATTGTGCCACGAATACGAGTTTGATTGTATATCTGCGTGAATTCGTTACCATCAATCATCGTGACTCCTGCAAATTTTAACAACATGCCATTTCTTGAAGTTACAGGTAATTGTTCTCGGTTTTGGCGTTTGACTATATCAGTAGTCAACGAAACTCCAAAACTAGCCACAATTCCTATTTCCGTGTGAAAGTTGTCCTCTGGAACTGGGATGTCTAGAGCAGCCAAATCATGGCGATTCCCGAGATTTAAACTTTCTTTCAACTAAAACCATATAACTATCAATGAAATATAAACATTAATATAATTATTTTTTAAATTTATTTATATTTTATTTGTTTTGAATACCTTTGATATTACTATTTCATATTGACTACTGAAATAGTAGTGGGTGTAAATTTTATCTATTTCGTAGGCATTAATATTTGTACCAATCACTATATCCACACCTACAAGTGCGTAAAATGTAAATTTCTTTAATTGATTATGTACGAACATGACGCATCCGGCAGAAGATATTAATAAATAATCACTAAGTATGCCGGCACTACAAAGTAATTTATACCCATTGGTCAAGTTATATTTGCCTAGTATCACAGCTTGATATTTAAAATTTTGCTGTCGTGCGGTATAGCCACCAATGAGTTCTTCCACTTTCAAATCTAAAGCTTAAATAAATAAATCAAAGATTAGTAAATTATGATTTTTTTTACTTTTCATTGATTACAATTGTTTTGATAAACAATTTCATTACCTCCTAAATGAAGCAAACTCTATATTTTTAAAATATGAAATACCGAATAGATACTACTTGAAAAAATGTATGGCATAACTAAGTTAATCTTAAATGTAGTCGTCGTAACACTTTCAATTGGCTAAGAATCGACCAAAACAATCTTTTTTATTTAATTAAAGTTCAAAGTCTCAAACTTCTCTGTATTACTTTCATATCTAATAATAAATTTAATAAATATATAGTACGTTTATGTTACAATGCTGTTCATTCTATTTAGAAGTTGAAAATATCTCTGAATGTATGCATATTACAGAAAATATTTTCATGTAAAAGATGCAGGGTATAAAAAAGCAAACTTATAATAAACTTTTTCCAGATTTTCCCAAAATACGATTTATCATAAGTCAAACATCACGTTCCTTTTAGAAAAAAGATTGGAACTATTATCTAAAAAAACTCTAACAAGTACTAAATTAGTATATTTTTAAATACTTTAAGAAATATCTCATATTTCCCAAAAAATTTAATTATTTCAAAAGTTTTTCATTATTTTAAATTAAATCTAAAAGTGTGAACATTAAAATAATGAATAATTAAATTTCTTAGTTGATGAATAAAAGAATAACGCCATTTAAACGGTATATAAATAGCTTTGCTTCGAATTAGTTCGTTAAAAATATTTCTGTTTATTAATAAAAATTAGATACTCCAAAAGTATTAGAAAACATGACAATAACACGTCACCAGCACTCTGCTACAGTTATAATTAATAAAGTAATTTACAAACTTTAAAACCAGTATGAAACTTGAATACGCATTCTCTCTGATCCAAGGCATTAATAAATATTCAATTATTGTAAAACGGAATTCAAAAATAAGCAATGAAGAGGAATAGGAGTTTGGTTTTAAACAAACAGAAGACACTTGATTTGTGGTATACTATATGCCAGTTACTGGACTAGTTATCCGGCGAAAATGAAAGAAATACGACCAATTGATACTACAAAGTCAATTCACGTACACATTCGCAGCTCGCGATGTCTTGGAGTGTCATGTTGAGCTGCGATAATAATCAGTGCACTATAGGCAGACATGCATATCGAGCATTTCGAGATGAAAACGCTAACCATGTGTACATTTATCCGCATTAACATCTCTGAGAATATCAGAATACAAACCTCACACACACACACACACAAATAGGAAAATACGAACAGCTCTGTTATGTTAACAGAGCTTGGGAAAAATTTTTATACATATATACACATAAAATATAAACTAAAATAAATACAAACTTAATCGCATTAAGTAACAAGATAAAACCCAAATAAGTTACACGATTAAACTTCTACAGTTACATAATGAAAATTCAACAGATAACACGCCAAAATTGATATATCAAACACAAAAGCTTTTCACAGGCCCATTTAACATAACAAAGCTGTCGGTATTTTTCTATTTTGAGTTTAACGAACGTAACATATGATAAAGGACTAAACAAAAGAGAATAACGAGAAAGACAAATTGGCTCTTACTCATATCATTCCGCAGAAAAAGACAACTCCATAGAATCTAATTTCAAAAATGAATCAACATTATTCTACTTCAGAATCGAATTTTTTACAATACTATTTCAAGAGCACGTGCAACCTAATGTTAACTGACCTTCATATTAATATAAAAAATTTAATATGAATATAAAGGCAATTATTAAATATAATTAAATATGAATATTAATATATAAAAAATTAATTATGAAGGTCCGTTAAAAATGAGTTACATACGATCTTGTCTCGGTGAGCGTTTGAGAAAGTGCTATTTTGATTGCACGTACAATGGTACAATAGAACTTTATCAAATACTATTTTAGATATGCAAGTTATCGATCGAGCAAAGAATTTGAAATTTGAATCATTAGATTAATGTCAATAGTTGACTAAACAACCGCTAGGGTAGAAAACACTTATGAAAAATATAGCAGGTATTTTTTTACAAATAATGTACTATAAAAAGTTTTAGAAGAATTATTCGGAAATCTTTACGAATATGACCGCAGATTTTTAGTTGGATGGAACTATTTAAAAATCAATAACCAAAGTTTCTCTGACACGGGCTAAGTCAAGATATATCGATTTTTCATTCTATTATAAAATATTGAAAAATTTGGTTGATCGTGAATTGTAGTCCTCGTGTTTCCGTCAATTTGGCTCTGCATATCACATATTTTCATGTACTTATAAAAAGAAGAAAAAACTTTTCCTTCTGTTATCCCACAAAGCGATATTCAAAAGTTGAAATTTCGCGCGTAAAGCGCCAAATTTCTAACACAGTGAATATTTTGGTTCCGTACGTGATTAATCTTTCAATCTTGTGCCTTCGTGCTGATAAGTTTGGTGTAATTACTACGTATCAAAAAATGTTGTCATTTGCCATTTATTATATATAGAATTATTTTTAATCCCTCTTGAAAGAGAAGAATATTGCACTTACGCAGTTGGTTTCTTTGAAGTTGTCAGGTGTCTCACTAGATAAACGATATACGAATTAATTCAATACATTACTTCCAATATTGGACTAATTTCACAATATAAATATAACATTTTGAATTGATCAGCAAACTATGTTATTTATTCAATCGTTCCATTATATACTATTATATACAGACTCTGCATTTATATCTTTTAATTATAGCACTTAGCGCAGGTTGTAGATGCTTTTTCATAATAAGCTTCAATTCACGAAGATGACCTCCAACTGTAGCAGGTTTTGTCATCCTTCTAAGAAGTCCCCTTTTCCAAGTAATATCAAAAATAATGAAACATTCATTTTATTTCGTGCACTACATATATATATAAATATTTATAATTATAAAACAGTGGTATCCCGCCGTCATCTATATAAAACTCTGTGTGTGTATCTCCGAGTCCTCCTAGAAATTTTTCTCTCGATGATGTTTACACTTCCGATACACTGCCATCAATCTCTAAGGCATCGCTAGTATTTTATAACATTCTGTAATTTTCTCTTTGTCAGCTATTAATTCTAGTTCAATCTCTTCTTCTTTTAATCTCTTGAATCCATTTTTCCATTATTATAATTCTTCCACAGGTCCTCTTTCTCTCTTCTTCTTTTCTAAGTTCAATGTTCGTCTCAAATTGTTTGATTTTTAATGTTAAAATTAAAGTATAGACTATGAATTATACTTTATAATAAACAATGTATAATTAATATCATACTTGCATAAATAACTTGAATTATGCATCTGTCAGATTTCAAGGTATCACTCATATATTTGCTTTATCTACGCACTCAGATTATCCTAATCAGGCATACTAGAATATAAGCAAGTATTTCTTGATTTCATTTCTCAAGATAATTTGTATTAGCCTAAAACTACTATTTAAGCTTGAAAAAGACGATTTCAAACCTTCGCCATTACGATTTCGTCATTAAAATGATATTGAAAAAAAATAATACATATGCATGTTAAAATTGAAAAATTTTAATATTGCACCTTAAGTAGTACTCGGTATATTTAATTTATGAACAAAAATCAATAGGACGTTATATCAGAAGACTGAAATTAATACTTACCATAGATAATGGAAAAAATAGTCGAAATCAAAAGAAAAGTGAAAAGTATCCTGTCAAAAATCATTTTTAAATCTATCGTAGTACCGATATAATTTATCTATGGTATGTCTACGATGAACCGCGTCATTTATATATTTAAGTCTATATTGTTTTATAAGTATAAAAAGATTACTTATGTTGACTTTATAAAAACAAGCAATCAATTAAAATATATGCGGTGTCTCAAAAATCTCGATAAATTTAAAACTTGTTAAAAATAATTAGAAACATATTATAATACCATATTTGAAATGTAAGTTTTACTTTCATAGTTTAGAATATTGAACTCTCAGCTCAATTTTATTTATGTAAGAAATTGAATTTTTTAGAAATGTATAACATAAAAAACTCTGCGTACGGCTATTTAAGTACTCGAAACAGTTTAACCAACCCGAAACATCTTTATGTAAAAAAAAAAATCCTTTTCTAGACTCTCGGAAACTGATGTATGAACGAGCTTAAAGTTGTGAAAGAAACTCATTCCCAATTATATAGATTTATGAATGTAATCGAATATGTCGAAACAAAGGCCTAGTCTTAACAAGGTCGGAAAAACGTCAGCTTGACTAAATCAAGCAAATAAATAAAAACGCTAAAATTTTTGTTATTGCTAGATCATGATAAATACTACCATAGTACATATATACTGTACCTTTTGCAAGAATAATTATTAGTATCAATAGAACACAACTGGTGACTATGAAGAACATAATAATTTTCATGCTGAGGCACACACACACACATATATATATATATATATATATATATCATTAATGTGAGTTATGTGCACGTTCAATAGGAAATTTGTTAAAACAAAACTAAGCTAACCGAAGAGTGCTACGGAACAGCAGAGTTACAAGCTTATATAAAAACATTTTCATAAATAACTTAAGGGACACCACCTTTCAATGACAAAAAAAAATCGTTTGAAATGCGATATAAATATGATATATAAACTTATTTTTTACAATAAGTAGTTATTATTATCTATAATTTGAAGAGACTAAAATCTATTTCAATCTAGATGATTTGAAGCTATAATAAGAAATACTTCGGGTACAAAATCCAAATTCATCGACCATAGGATTATAATATAACAGACGGATCAAATAAGTTCAAAATTTGAGGATTTTGTTGTTAAGAAGGATGTTGTTTAGTAACTTCAATTGAAACATTTAGAAAAAGTTTCGTAAATGAATTACTCAGTTTTTAGTTAATTATTGATGAATTTTCACATATTTATGTGAATTATTCATAAATAACCAGAATAATAAAATAAACAAAAATATTGAACAACATTTTCATTCGTATATTTTTTTATTTAAAACCACTCCTCTGACCAGCAGTATCATTCCAATTTATTTAAATTTTATATTCTATGCCGTCCTCAAACTCTACATTAAATTGAATACTAGATTTATATAAATGCCTTAAATTGCAGTAAATAAATTAATACAAGTTTCAAAAATGTCTTTATTGACTGTGACTTAAATGTGGACTGAAAGGCGAACTGTGAATAAAACGTCCTCATCAATGCTGAAATCCATCTGGAAAACACATACTGTGTATTTGGAAAGAAGTATTATGAATTCTAAATTTTACTTTCCGCGCTCAATATAATTATCTTGGGATGGGGAAATAATTTTTTATTTCGAAAGTAGTTCGTAATGTACTCGAGAGAAGACTTGATATAATTATTATTGAACTTCACTTGTACAGGTGAATTTCTTCAATCTAAAATTATATTTATTCTTTTACATTATATGTAAATGTTTGGCTAACTGGAAAAATATATATACAGAATATTACTGATCATTTCTAATTATAATTATTCTATTTTTTCAGTACCTGATATAGATAAATATTTGAATTGTACTTCTGTCGACTGCCCATATACAAATTAATAAATATTATATTAAATTGAATTATATAATTTAGTTATTACTTAATCTTGATCATAATTTTTATGATTAATACACATTGTACAAAATTATAATTATCAACATTGATCAGCTGATAAAATGTTGTGAATACTTCATTTCTTTGAGACCTTCTTGTTTTTCGTCGTATTGTATCCAAATCTACTGCTTCTTTACAAGCACC
Source organism: Sycobia sp. Sy_11 (assembly GCA_018907035.1). NCBI lineage: Eukaryota > Metazoa > Arthropoda > Insecta > Hymenoptera > Epichrysomallidae > Sycobia > Sycobia sp. Sy_11. The sequence goes on along the minus strand of JACCIC010000015.1, from coordinate 1,756,668 downwards.
TGATATAGCGGCATTCCTTTTTGTGTACTCAGAGAATGTTGATATGTTCATACCACATTTACTTATCGCTTGAACAATTGGGCTTGAATTTTCTTATTGTTACAAACAATTAATCACGCTCACTCCTTAATAACTTATAGTTTGCCTATATACATAAATACCACGAATGCTACGCATAAGTTTGGAAAAAGCAATCATTTCAATATTGGTTGAATAAGATTCTAACTCAATGTTTTTATTAAATATACGATTGTTATTTCTAATCTATTTATTGTACTTTTGATGTTGTTTATTTATATCCTTCTGAAAGTTTATAGGCGCAGTAATTAATGAGAACAGAAACACAGTTTTAAAAATTCAATTTCTTAAATTCATTGTATCAACTATAGTTTCTCTAGAACAATAGATAAATCCTGGAATAATGCTTATATGGATTTCAAAGGTCTTAGTCTGAAAACTTTTTTCATGGGCTTATTAATCTTGAAATATGACTTCCAACTTTTTCTTTTATTTCTGACAACATAATGGATAGAGCACCTACGCGAATTAAAAGTACCTTCGTTAAAGCATTTCGTAAAAAACGCTAAACTCTTTGGTAGCGCAATCTTGAGGAATTGTGTATGTAGGAAGGCTTGAAGTTGCACTCTCATTGTTAGGGTTAAAATATATAACGGTCCATTGCTATTTAATGCCTGAATTTATTCTTGATAATCCATCAGCAAATAAATTTTCGTCTGAAGCAATATAATATCAAGCTAATATGTTCCTTCTGTTTTCAGCCCATTATTATATTTCCCTAACTAATTTATTAAATTTGTCATATCCAAATTCTCATTTTATTTATATAAGATAAAGTAGTGAGTATTGACAACTCTAATTAAAAATTTAAAAATTGATCATGTTTGAAGCTAGTCTATTTAACGTTAATTAAATTGATAGTAATTCGAAATAGTTTATAAGAGTTTCCTTTCGTCTGAAAACTAATAGTCCAAAGGGATCACAATTCATTAAATTGGTTTTAAAAGCCAAACCTGAGAGATTTTCGACTAGTTTTCCATTTGTAAAACAAAGAAAATAATCATTCGAAGACTACCAAACTTAAGAAGCAATTCGAAAGAACTGACTTTATGAATTTGTGTAAATCAAATTGATAAAGTCTGTATCAAGTTTTATATAAATTTATAGTATTAACTAAACTCTTTCAATCTGAATTGTCTCTTTATTATAAGGTTATTTAATCTTTTTCATCTATTTCCGCAAAAAATATGACGATAAGAATTGGCCCATCGTTTCCTCGCATACTGATGCAGCTCCACTATAATTATGATATTTACGTATATATATATATATATATATATATATATATATATATATATATAATGGATTTTAATTTCATTAATTGATCAAATTCACACTTTCATACTTGTAAATAATCTAGGTTTACAAATATACGCGAATCTTATCTTAAACGATATTCCTTTCACAATTGTTAAACAGATTTAATAGCTATTTCTGTTGATTACGATATGCTGAATCATATGGTATAGTTATTTTATTTACTTTACTTGAAAATGCTTACAAAAATCGATTTGGAAAGTGTGATTTTTGCATGACTCGTACATAAGCTCGTATAAAAGACCAAACAAAAAGCAGGTGAAAACTAACTTTTGTTCAGCAAGAATAAAATGTTAACGAGTAAATCTTTATTATTCGCAGCATCTAATCTTCCTGCTTACAGGGAATAGTTTTCAAATTATTACATTACGCAACACCTAAAAATAATGTCATCAAAGTATTAGCAAACTCTTGTTACAACTGTATGTTCTTCCAAAATCCATAGAAAGTGGCTCATACGCAGTTGACTGCACATTGTACTCGTCAGTATTCACAACTGTACTATTTTATATTTATATATATATTGCTGTAATTTTTTGAGAAAGAATCAAATCAATGTATATTTAAAACAAACATAAAAAATCAATTAATAAACACATAATATTTCTACTCCAATCTACATTTATAATCTTTTTTATTTTGTTTGAAGCCTCAAATACGCATTAATTTTGAAGTTTACTTACATATTATAACTTTAACTACAGCGATAATGGTCTCGCTCAATCAGTATTAAAAAAAAAGTAACATATACTCGAAGCGTACGCCTTTGCGGTACGATAAATACAGTTTGTTTTTAAGTTTTACCATTTTTTAACCTCTAAAAATTTATAAATTTTTTATTTAATTTTGAAAAATGCATCTTGTCGTGTATTACGAATGACAAATTACACCCAGTTTTTTATATAATCATATTTTATATAATAATTTAAGAGGGTGCAAACTAACTACCACGAAAATTGGCTTGTCATCGTCTTTTCTCAATAACCAATAGAGCGGCAATTTTCTATCCTTTTTTTATGAAACTGTTTTATAACCCGTTAATCCCAATATAAAGAGTTTTTTTCTGGATTCGTGACAATTCGACCACACGCCGCCGATGCTTCGCACAATACTGAGGTGGGTATTTGAACGTTTTCTCCACAGAAAGATTGTTTAGACAGCAAAAAAATTGTGTAAAACAAAAAAGATACATTTTGACGAAATCTGCTACTTTGGTTTTTAATATTTAATCAAATTTTTCGTATTATCTGAGGTAATTTTAAAAAACCGTTATTTTCATTAATTTTGTTATGGAATTCTATTTGCTTCCAAAAATGATTACGATATTCATAATCATGTCTTACCCCATTTTCAGCATTCAATAGTTTCCATTAGAACTTTCAATAATTCTTCATTTCTTTTCATGACGCACGACAGAGGTGATGGCAGTCAGGTCCTTTACTAACAGTAAATAGATTATTTTATTTTTATTGTTAATTTAATTCAATTTTTTTTTTCAGATTCTACAGGAGTGATTATAAACCAGAAAAGTCCGACTGTCATTATATGAGATAGTGGATTATTGTATAAAGGCTGTAAGACCGATAAAAATATTTATTTTAATTAAGTGCTCCACAGTCGATATAAGTAAAATATATAATTAATTTATAATAATTTCAATTCGATGTTTTAAGAGTAAAATTAAAGTAAATATATCCACAAATTATTTTGTAATTGATTTGGAATTGAAACTAAGTTCATGAAATTTAGCCTACGCACTAGGTATGCTAAGTGCACCTGCTGGGCTCATCTTTAAGATGGCAGGTGGCAGGTGACCTATTCTTAGATATATAAGTGGAAAAATTATTCTTCTATTACTTATAAATGCAAGACTGCTATTTTCATTGTGAGTAAATGAACTATTTAGAAAAATGAATATTACATGTATACATGTATATAAAATGAAACATTTATAAATAGGTTAATTGAATTCTTATTATTCCTCATAAGAAAAATAGTAGTCATTAATTAATAAGTAATGAATCATAATTTTTCCACTTATGTATGTCCATCCGAATAGGAATATTGTACCCAGATAACAGCGCGTGCCAAGCGTACGCTTGTCGTCTAGTTATGTCAAATTAGCGCAAGCGCATTGCAAGGCAACAGAATCGAATTCTTGCCGGCAATACATAAGCGAAAGTTGCTTGACGAACTAACAAAAATCTTCGGCTTATTCTTGAATATATGCAAGAGGAATAATTCGAAATTTTTATGCAATATAGACGTTAATATAATGCACGTGCATTCGATGTATTTTGATGGACTTTCCTTCTTCCATTAAACAATTACATTCATCATTCCACTTTTGGTACGTTTTACATATATATATATAAATCTATAGAAAGTAAAAGTTTAAATACAGAATTTAAAAAAAAAACACTGCTGATATTTATACTCGTACATTGTTTTCCGAACGACGATTTTATTAAAAAAAAAAGTAATATATATTTACATTGAGATTATAATATAAATTATCAGTATACGAGGTGTGTTCAAAAAATAACGAAAATTTTCGTTTTCTGAAAAAAATATTTATTTATTCATAAATGTCTATTTTGTCCCCTTCGAAGTAACCCACCTCGGATATAATGCACTTGTGCCAACGCTTTTTTCAATCCTCGAAACACTTTTGAAACTCGATCTTTGTAATAGCTTTTAGCTCATAGATCAAAAGAGAATTTTTTAAAGTTGATCAATATAATTCTTGCGTCCCTTTGGCCGCTCGGGTATATCTTTAACCTTATCATATATGTCTTCATTTAATGGCTTTATAATACTATCTATTAAATCTACTACTTTAGAATTATATATTTATACAAAAAAAAATCTATGAATCGAATTGCAGAAAAATACAGCTAAATGTCTACAAAAATTAGACCTCAGTATTATTTGCTTGCTTTATTGGAATTTTAAATGTTCAAAAAATTTTTTATCCATTAAATTTATGAATTTTTCGACAATTGTTTTTAACAAATAAAAAACATTACTCGACGCTTATGGGCATGTGTGTCAAAATGTTGTTTTAATATAGGATTGAACTCCGAAAGGAGCTCTGGAAATGTTCTAAAAATATTAAATAAAAAAATGAATGAAAATCACAAAAAAATTTAAAAAAGAAATCAAAAAAGTTAACAGCACGCGGGGTTCCCAAGCGGTCACCCATCCAAGTACTAACCGCGCCCAATGATGCTTAACTTTGGTGATCGGACGAGAACCAGTTTTTTCATCGTGGTATGGCCGTTAACGATGTATATAAATTCAATTCATATATATAAAGAATAAATAAAGAATTTGTCATATCTAATATACGTATATATATCTTATATTTTTATAAATTTTGAAAATTTATATTTGTATAAGTCTTACTGATGAGCCCAGCAGATGACTGAGGGCGAAACATAGATAATAAATTTCATTAATATAACTTAATTGAATTAATAATTAATAATTATTTAATTAATAATTAAATAATTAAATAATTAATAATTAATAACTTAATGAACTTAACGCATTCGAAAATGTTAATTTTACTCTTACAGCAGGAAATTAAATTAAATATATACTTATTAAGATATTTGGCTCATGATATAAAAATTGATAAACTCAGATGAATTTAAATGATATATCCGTGCATGCGAACTGAGCGACCAGCTGTTGTATACCTAGAAAAAATTATACAAAAATCGCGACTTGCTAACAATACGATATTATCATTTGCAGGTACGTCTCAGGGCGGCTGATCGCGGTCGGTAACAATCCAATTCAATTTTCTTGGAAAGAATATCTTTTTATCCCATATATATATATATATATATATATATATATTATTTTGGCTTAAAACATATTTATATGATTGTAAATATATTTTAAGCCAATAATAAAAATCAATGATTTGACAATTTCATAGTGACATAACCCTTTATTATTTTGCTATTCAAATAATATATTCATTATTATGACAAACTAATTAAGTTCAATAATCTCCATAAGTATTTTTTTGGGACACGTGACAAATTGAACTTTTATTTCTAAATTTATATGTAAATGTTGGTTGTTTAATAATGAAAATATATTAACTATATTAAAATATTTAAAATTTTAAGAATCAATTAATCAACGATTGATATCAAACTATTCTAGTCAAATAATACTATATAATATTGTTTTTTCAAAATATATAAAATTTATGATACTTTAAACAAAAATATTTTGAAATTCTATAATAAGCTGTACATAAGTGTTCTACTTTCTATAGTATTGATGAAAAAACTAATTATTGTAGCTGCAGCTAAATATAAGTAACTTAGCTTTATTAGAATATAGTGTAGACTACATTTCAATACATATATATATATATATATATATATATATATATATATATATTATTTATTTATTTATTAAATAATATATTGAGGTACTAGCTTAGTTTAGTAGAATTAGTAACTGACTATATATGGTATAATGTGTATTTCGTGCCCATATGGATATTTAACTATAACTGAAGAATATATGGGCATCATACTTTCATCATAACATATATACGAAACAAACAATTTTGGTAATCATTTATTGAAGGTGTGCACGCGCGCATGCTATGTAATAATAACAAAAAACAAATATTTTTTATCGTCAAAAGAATACACAATAATTATAAGACAATAAAATATTTTTAGTATAATTAAATATATAATTAAATATAATGAAATACTAATAATGGGTAAAACAATTTAATAGCATGATATCTTTTAAAGTTGTACGTTTATTCCATACACCAACTTATAAGATTAACAAAAATCCATTAAAGTACTTAATAATAATAATTTATTATACGGTAAGATAAAAATTGAACGATGATCATATTAAATTAACTACTACTATTATAAATATTGAATTTATTTCACAGTTTTGATGAGACTAATGGAAATTCATCAAATTACATTCGCATCGTGTTCGGCTTCGAACGTTCGGACAAGTACGCGTTCGTGTTTATGCAAATAAAGTGTAATTTTCTAAAACCGTCTTCCATTATTACACAGGCCTGTACAGCTAAAAAGTCCTAACCTAGTGTTTTAATTGCGTAATACAATTTAAGGAAACCCGATAAGTTAGGGAAAAGGTCGCCATACTTGTGTACAATAGCGTTCCAAATCCATAGAAGTTAGGAACGAACCGTCGAACTTGGGGACGAATTTCCGAAATTCGGGACGAATTCTCCAAATTCATCAAAAAAACTTCCGAATGTACAATAATCCGTGCTTCCGTCGAAACTAGATTAGTTCAGACGCCAATTCCCAGTCTTTTCGAGTATAAAAATTGAAAGCTAATAATATTGAAAACAAAGTGAAATACAGTGAAACAAAATTATTAATCAAACGAATGCTTAGTAATATTGTGTAGTAATAATATTATATTTTTTATATAATAAATTTGATGCAAATACGCATTTATTTATCAATCTATAATAAAATGTTTATTTTGTTTTAGTGTATTTTTTTATTATATTATTTAATTTATTTTTAGTATTTTATATTGCATCCAACAAAAACTGGTCACTTTACTGATGGTGTAGCATTAGGTATTTCTGGAGAATTTTGCAATACATTTCAATACACCTTGCAAATTTTTGTCAACTTTACGATTGAATGAGTAATAATGATGCGTGCTATAATAATTAAAACGCCGCAAGACTTGTGATTCTAATTTATAAAGAAAAATTTATAATATTATAAATAAGTCCTACCCATTCAATAATCTGCCTTATTAATTTTCTAATTATTTTTCAGTGACTATACAAAATTTTAATTACAATACTTTATATATATGAGTGATATTTAAAAAGTAAATTCCCCTGTGTTGGGAAAAAAAAATAAAACACTAGTTTAGGACGTATATTGCATGTAAAAAGCTGTATTTGTAGCATAGCTATAATAATTTCAAAGTAATAAATGTGCTGCCGCTTCTTTGGTGATAGCAGCGCCTACTTACGATTTAGAGCTCAAGCGTCAAGATACGAAGTGTTATGTAATATGGTTTACCAGCTGGTAGGATCTGAGAGCACGTGTATTTCAAATAATTAATATTTTGTTGAGATATAATAATCCGGCCTTTTTTATGAATATATTAAAACATACCATTGCGCGTAAAACAGATGTAAATTTATTATTAAATTTTGATCATCGATTTCAATATTTCATAATTATTTTACCAATTTAGTAATATTCGACCGTAAATTGTTACAAAATAATGTTAAATAATTTAAAACTGACCAGTTTCACAAGGAAAAAATAGCAAATATGGGCATAATATGGGTGACAGATTTGCGAGATTTACAGTACAGGTTAACCATTCAATTCCAAGTGCAGTAAATATACATGTATTAAATCTAAGAGAAAATAAATTGATATCTTGAGGTTTTCCCATTTCAGTAGGAGTCTATATTTCCTTTATTTTCTATGTAATATTTCATGCCGAATGGTATTATTTATTTTCATTGCTATTGATAAAGCCTGATACAGTTACATATAGCTAACAAACATTGAACTGATCTAACCTCTTTCCCAAGATCCAATACGTAATTTCTTACATGTGGACATACTATGCAATATTGTTTCATAATCAATGTATATTTTATTGAAGCTTAGCAATTTTTTGTTACCTATTTTTCTCACCCACCCTTAGCTCAGCGCGACATTACCATTCGTACCTCCGACGTACTTAATAATCATGGAGTACATTCAAATATTATATATATATATATATATATATATATATATATATATATATATATATATATATATATATATATTCGGGGTTAAAGCATTTTTTTCTAAACAATTTTTCACAGATTTGACTCTATAAAGAAATAGAGAACAGCAACAACTATGGCCTGTTATCTTCGAAAAGCCTTTTCTTTTTTTTCGAAAAGAATTTTTGTGAGCTTTATCCCATTTATCCCAAAAATAGATATAATAAAAATGTATATTAATATAATCTCTAACTCATGTTTGATAACTAAGGTCTACCCTTTTTAACATTCGTATTGGCTTAGTGTTGGTTTACACCCCCACCCGCCATTGGATCCATTTTCATTTTGAAGTTACGATGTATACTTTCTAAACAAGTGTGACTTGTATAATTGTAAATATAAATGAAGAACAATATGTGACTTGCAATAAGTAAAGTAAAACAGTTGATAAAAAGAATAAATAAAACAAATCTTTCGGGATAAGGGTATATGTAAATGGAATTTGATAAAAAGTTTCATATATATTAAAAAAAATAGATTTTAATACGCAGACCTTCACTATAAGAGCTTCGGCCCGAAATTCGCTCACTTGTGCAAATATACCGTTTGTTAAGGAATTTGGTCTTTTCTTTCTTCTTTTTAAATTATCTGCTAAATAAGCCATAAAGATATTTCAAAGTGTATGACACATTATATATTATACTCCATCAATCTATAATTGTTGTAAGATTTTATTAAATAAAAAAAAAATTCTTTGTAGGACGCCATTTAGCAATCCCTCTAAAATTTGACAATTTATAAGGCTGTTTTCGTTATTAACGATTTGTCACTGGCCTTGTTTAAGACCTTGCAATTTTACAGATCGCGGATACTCAAATCTTCGAGTAATGTCCGAAGCCTATTATTGTTTCACGTTGCACTGCGCCAGGCGATGTTTCGGCTTTTGCCTATATTCATGGCTCATAACGCACACGTGCACACGCGCGCGCATGTACACACGCTACGTGGAGTCGAGTACTTTTCCGCCTACTTATCCGATCCATCGTGATGTGCGCGCTTGTGTCCGTCGGATTCCTCGCGGGCGCACTGCAGTCCCGTTGTACGTATAATATATATATATATGCATACATTGCATGCAGCTCGTGACCTTTGATGCATGTAGCAGAAGGCCAAGGGAGCGAGAGAGAAAGCGAAAAGCGAGAGAGGAAAGAAAGGAGACAATAAATATAGTATAGACCTCGCGCAGTGCCAGCGACCGCGCGCCTCGCACGGCTCGTGTGACACGATATCCATAAGCGCATCGACGAGCGGTGAATTTCAGGGGCGATTGAGCGACGCCTATGTATATCCTCTGTATATCTCGCTGTACCTATATATCTATATATATATATTCCAAGACAGCTTTAATGGCCTTATTTGAGAGATGCATAAGTAACAAGGAGCGGTGAAAACAATATATTATAATCTAGATGTATATTTACATATATCTTATTAAGTAATTTTAAAGGGATAAATATATTATTAAAATAAGATAAAGGTAATTAATAAACATTATGGTGTATGTCAGGGTGTACAATAAATTGAAGAAATATGGCTGGAATGGATTTTCTATTGATTTTCCTTTAATGATGTCACTATGAAAGTGCAATTTAGGCGTTAAAAACGGGGTCGAGTGTGTTCCGTAAGTGTAACTGGCCATGATATTACAAATTATGATTACCGATATTTATAAATTATTAAATACAGTTTACAAATTAGAAAAAGCTTGGACCGAGGATTAGACACATTAGAATCAATGCAAATCTTCAGAGCGAATAACGGTTGAAATATCACATCATTTCTTATATTATATAAGATGAAATTCCGGATATTTACACTACACTGTTTAATTGTGACGAGTAGAAGGTTAGTATAAAATTTCATTCATGATACAGAATATTGATACTAACTTTAATACAGCCTTATACACGTTATAATTCGTCATATCATTAGTGATATTTTTAACGTTAGTCGCTCGAATGATTTGCATTGATTCTAATGCGTTTAATCATCCACCTGATGTTTTTCTGTTTGTTGAACTATGCAATAATCCGTCGTTTTCTGCATTGAAATGATGCAGCTATGAAATTATGCTTAAATTCAATAGATTTACGAACACTTGAAAAACACGCTCGACAGTTTGTCGAGAAATGAACTTTCGTGGCGACGTCATTAAAAGCAAATCCGTAGATATGGTGGTTTTTCGAATTTATTTCAGAAATCCTGAACAATTTTCAAAAAAATAGTTTCAATGTATATTTTTTGTTCTATACCTGTTGTACCGCGTTGAAGGTACGTTGCTCCGAAATTTTTCACACGAAGAAACTAATTTTTGGTTATAAGAAAAGAATAAACTCAGAGTAAATAAGGTAGAGGTTTAATGGACGTGTATTTGCTATGTGTATATTTGGGATCTGAACTCTTCGGAGGCCATAGAAGAACTGTCGAACTATAATAAGAGTCCTTTCCAAATAACCTCGTTCGTCGCCCTTTTACAATATATCGCACGTTGAATTTTCACACTATAAGCGTATACAAGGTTGGTGACGCATCTGTTCCGCTGATTTTCCCTAAAAGACGACAATCTACAACTCAAGCGCATGTTTTACAATGTTGTACAAACGGCTATAAAACGCAGATCAAAATTAACAAGAAACGGAACTGCAGCTGACGCACATACTACGAACACTCGTCAAACGCTACAATTCTCCACGAATGCAAGCACGTTTCAATTTATGACAGAATCCGTCCAAACTTTCTTCCATAGACATGCCAAATTACATAAACATAATGCTTTATTTTAAAACCAGAAAAAATTCTCATGCTTATTTTACTTCCATGCATACACCTGTATTTCGGCGCAGGCAATATTTGAAGGGAAAATTCAATATTTCCGCCTCCAAATTCTTCGTAGCATCGGCGTCGAGATCGGAAGGTGTGCGGCCGAAATGATAAAAAATCAGAAACTATTCATACATACTTGTTACGGTTGAAGCTGATATTTATAATTTTATAATTTTTAATAATTAAGCGAAATTTATATTAGCGAAGTATTTATTAGTCTTAAGATTAGTTTTATTATAACATGAGATTTAACGGCTTCGTCGTCAATTCATCTATATAGATGTAATATTATTTCGTTGCTAATTTCATAAGCGTGTGTATTCCTCTATAATACGCACATAGTATTACGCCGAGTAACATTATACAAAAAAGACTTGACTAATAACTTATAAAATAGGGTGTCATTGATAATATAGTTTTATTATATAATATAATTTTATTTATAATCTGTTTAATTACTTTCTGTATTTGATTTAATATTATACTTCTGTGAATTATTTTTATATTAATTTTCGAACATTTCAAAACGTTTTTATTATGCGCCTCTTTATATTTAAAAAGAAAAACAAGGAAAGCACGAAACAAAATGAACGATAATAGTTCGTTAAGCATATAGTACCATTCAAACCGTCGAATTTAAATAAAAGAAATAATATAATATAATAATAATTAATATAGCGTTAGTCTTTCTGAAAAGGAAATAATATATGTTATATAAAGGTTTCTTTGGATATAGCCGTAGCTGGAGTAGATGTAAGGAAATGCTACTAATGTTACTCCGCCTGTTGATGTTTGCAAGCGGCGTCACAGCTATTAAAATTCGAACATAATAGTTTAATTATACGATCTGAGCGCTTGAAATCACAAAGGAAATCTGATGGGCGATTAACTCGGACAAGCGGCTGCGCGTGGATAGTTCTAGCAAGATATTAAAATAAAATATTTTATTGTAAAAATTGTGTAAAGCAAAGACAAGAAAAGAAAGATTCGAGCGAAATTAAATTATTAAATGAAATAATTTGAATGAATGTATAAAAATGGTGGAATGTCGATGCACTGCACAACGCGAGCGAACTCACGTTATAGGCCGAACTTTGTGTACAGAGGTACGCTTGATCCGTGCCGTGACGGGAAAAGCCGAACATTTTACCTTCAAATGGCTTATATACGGTGATACAAATAAGGTATTCGAATACTTGCTGTTGGGGAAAATGTTGAGGTTTTCAAAAGAGATAAAGAGTTATGCTTCCTAAAAGCAGAGATCCGTGCTGTGACGGGCAATTCTGATATTTTCCTTAAAAGATGCCTTTTTTACAGACTTATGTTGATAAGTTTGATTGAGTTTGGGCTGCGATTGGTGCGAGTGGGGGTTATCCCTTGGAACTGAGACGCGAAAGAGCGCCACGCCGCCGCGCGTACGCTGCGTCTATAAAACAACGCTGAAAGAGCGCGCGACAGATATTCCTTCCTGGTCTTTGCTAAGTTTAATATCCTATGTACATTTTTATTATTGATTATTAAAAGTAATTCAGTCTAATTTTTGGTTTTGTTTCATCTTTAATTATTTCTAAAAAATCCCAGCATTTCTTCAATTATACTACTCATATGCAATTGATCAACGAAAACTGCATGTGGATAACACAATCTAGAGGATAAAAAAAAGTATTTCAAGTATATATACAATCAATGTTCGTTTCAAATATGTTTTGGAATATTTTTCGCGAACAATCATTGTAATAGTTTTTGTCATAAAAAACAAAAGTGTATTCATTTTCAGCAAAATTCCGGCTCCGTGCTTTTCGCAACTTTTAAGATAAATGCTGCTTGCAGTTAAAAAAAATTAATCCCCCGAGGTGTTTGAACAGCGTCGACATCGAAGATTGCATTTTTCTATAGACAGCCTTAAAAAACGAAAAATATCCCTCGAGAACAGCCAGAAAAAATATATTTTATCATATATTATATTTATTTTTTATTAAATGATATCGAGACAAGATGAGACATTTTAGTATCGAATATAATTTGAGAAAATAAATTTCAACTGGAATAATTTCATTTGTCGGCATAAATCGTTATGTTTGAATCGAATTTTCTCTAAAAATAGAATGTCTTTAGAAAAAAAGTGTATTGACCTTGACTAAATCTTTCCAAAAATTTATATTTAATTCTTATATTTTATCTTATGAATGATTGATTTATTCTCAAATCATAATTTTCTAACATAAAGATCTCCTATAGTTCATTAAAAATCAAAAAGCAATTCTCAAAAATCTAATAAATAGGTTATATAAAAGTCTAAAATGCTATTTACTCTGTATATGAAAGATCAACAATACTATGTATTTATTTAAAAGTAATAAATATTTACACAATTTTTAAACATTTTGCTGTTTCTGGTTAATAATTATTTGATCTTGAAAATATTTAAATATTTGTTTGTGAATATATATATATATAAATGTTTAACCAATTCTAATTGGAAAACTACTTTGATAAAATCAAATATAAATCTTAGTTACAATAATGCAGTACATATTTTTTTTGTGCCTGTGCATCAGGATAGAGTCTAATATTTTATTGATAAAATTTATGGAAACGAGAAATAGAAGCTAACAAAATTTCGCTGTACGTTTATTATGACTTTCGACCAAGTGGGAAAAGTATTGCGTTACATATGTCGAACACGACTCGATAGTCCCCGCGTCGGTCCTGGTGGTCTCTCAGACTCGCTTTGTATGATTCTGGAATACATTCTGGCATGTATATATATATATATATATATATATATATATATATATATATATATAGACTTATAAAAAAATTATATCGTAAGTTATGCAATCTCTCATACGATGGCAATAAACTATTAACTTATAATATATATTCAAAAGCTAGCATATGCAATGATAAATAATTTTCTTCATGAAACATATATTCATTTGAATATTTAAAATACTGTATTTGACAAATCTGTTTAAGATAAAGAAGTCTCTTATATACGATTTATATATACTCTAAATATTTCACTGCATAGTATCAAATGGTGCGGTAGCGCCACGAAGGCGAGTTTGAGAACCGCCACCATGGTGCCGCTGATACACTATTTACTCCTATATTAGGATTTCGAATTTTTAATCAATGAAAAAAATTATTTATCACTTCTCTATCGACAATTTTTCAAATAATGTCTCAAACAATTTTTCAGAAATCAATAAAAGAATTTGATGAAATTAGATTGAGCATACCAAATGTAAAATGTAAACCACGAAGCTGGTTAGGGCTGGTATAATAATATTTCACATTTTTTACAGAATCCGACAGTGATATGCACAATTTTTTATAAATATAAATGAAAAAAAGGGCTGAAATAAGTTTAGAAATAATCAAGATCTATTTAAAATTCTTACTATGCTAAGAAAACATCAAACTCGATTAACTGTTTTACTTTTTTAAAAGTTCTTTTTTTGGAGATATAAAGGTACACCGTTATCTATGCGCATCGAATTCGAAAGTGTCGCAGTCCTTATAGTTTTCATTTTGACCGGCAGGGCATTTGTTGCAAATATTTGTGTGCCCGTATAATAAAAATGTATTATCTCAATGAACCGTTTATGAAAGGCTTTATTTGCATTATTATGCTTCAGTCCGATATTAGAGAGTTTTTCTTCATTCTATATCTCTGATGAAGATGTGTCGATCATTACTGTTCCGAAACAAACCAGACCATGATTTTATATTTTGAATTTATTTTAGAAAATCGGAAGAACTATTATATTATATAATAAACTTTTTATTATTTTTTTATAACAAATAGAAACAATTTAGCCTACTTTAATTGTGATTTAAGTAATGAGTTTAATTAAATTCAATTCAATTTAGTCCGGTTTAGTCCCTGATGAGGAGCCTTAGCGAGCTCGAAACGTTGGACAACTAGAGCAGATCTTTCATTAAAGGTAAAGATGATGGGGACAGTCAGATTGCACTTTACTAATAAAGAATTTTTTCAGCTAATATGTTTTTATTTCAGATTAGTCTACGGGGTGATTTTAAACATGGACAGTCTGACTGTCATTAGAATTTTCAATTAATTATATATTGATATGTATTAGTATTGATATAAATATATATTGATTTTGTTATGTATTAGTTTTAATGTATTTAATTGGACTGTAAGGCCAATATAAATATTTATTAACTATTTATACTGTTAAAATTCATCCTTTAGTATGGATTTATAGTTAATAGCTCGTCTGAATCGACATACAGTAAGTAACGATATCACAATAATGTTATTTACATTTATCATTAATAATAGGTCGATATTATCATTGATGATATAGGATGAACAAATAATAATATTTTCGCTTATGGATAAAATTTAATTTATTTAAAAAGCCAATCAAATCAGGTTGATCATAATTTAGCTTGTAAATAGTTGCTAAACTCATCATTATACCAGTCAGAAAATGATATATATATATATATATATATATATATATATATATATATATATATATATAATATGAAGTTAAATTGTTGGTAGGTAAATTTGATGCTATATTATTTTCATTTGCCACATGGAGTAACAGTCCATTAATAAGTAAATTATTACTTAAGAATGTTCTATTGGTATATTTTATATAGATAAAAGAATGTTATAAACAATATTTTATAAACAACATTTATATTATATGTTATATTTTTCTATATTATGTATATTATGTTATCTATATGTCATAAACAACGTTTATTTGAAAGTATAATTTAAAAAAGAATTCTAAACAGTACTATAAACTGTTGTACATATACTTTTTTGACGAATAATATAACTGTTGAAAAGTAAACCATTCGTATAAACCTGTATTGTATTTATATACTTTGACATAAATCCATGTTAATGTATTTGTACCTAAATTTGTATTTAACAGAGAACGTCGTATATCTTGCTTTATATGAAACAGTTGC
This sequence comes from Sycobia sp. Sy_11, assembly GCA_018907035.1. Lineage (NCBI taxonomy): Eukaryota > Metazoa > Arthropoda > Insecta > Hymenoptera > Epichrysomallidae > Sycobia > Sycobia sp. Sy_11. The sequence goes on along the minus strand of JACCIC010000015.1, from coordinate 1,740,638 downwards.
TATCGCTGAAGATAAAGATAAGATAAACAAATTATTTCTCTTCAAGGTGGATTCATTAAAAAGAAGAAAAAAAAAGGAAAAAAATGAAATAACAAAAGAGATACGTATATGTATAGCCAACAACTAATGAAATAAGTGTAATAAATAAATTAAAACTATACATGATATATGCTATTATATAAAAATCCAACAGTAAGGATATCATTTGTGTCGATCAATAAACGTTCTTCATTTGATAAATCGATTTCGTAACTGGAGAGTGTAAAGCAGAATGACACTGATTGTTCAATGTACCAATTTTCAATTATAGTTGACGAAAAATAAGTTGCATATTGATTTATAGCATACCGTATGTAACTGGGTCTTTAAAATGCTTAATACACTCCTGTCGGGCCACGATAATTCTTACGCACGCATAAACGCTCGGGCGAATGTACGTACGCACGCACGCGCGTTCCATAGATGACAGAAATGCTTCCTACACACACACACACACACACACACATATATAAGCGCCTTTTGTCTCTTTTAACTCGCATTTTTATAATATAATGGGAAGCGACGAAGCGCACTACAGACGCCTGTTGTTGTTTTTGTGCTTTTCGCGCGATGTGTCGTCGGCGGAAGTTGGATCGCGCACGGCACTGAGTGCGAAAAATCTGAAAGCTATGGGTAACGTTTTCTGATAATGAGGCGTAGAGGACTGAACGTATTCTGGCTATTCTGGACATCTGGATGTACGAAACTGCATTATTCGGCATAATTCTCTAAAAAATGTTACTAAGTGGAAATTCAAGGGGGAAATAGAGCAGCAATATATGACATAGGAAACGTCTCGAGTTTTATAATTATTTATATTATGATTCAAAAATTGTAAACCATTTAAATGTCGTTTACAGGCCAGGAATGGATCTTTTTATTTTAAGAAAAGTCGATTGCATGTTTGTAATCTTGCATTCTATATTTTTATAATATCATTGGTTTATTATAATTTTTTTTCTGTCAATGAATAAAATACGTTGCAAGCAAACTTCAGGTTATGCGCATTTATTCTTTTATTATTATTTCTTACCACCAGAGCGATAGGCATTATTCAAAATGACATATCCGGTTATATTCCAATACAATATCTATACCTATATATATATATATATATATATATATATATATATATATATATATATATCACATTTTTACAGCTGATTTTGTTTATACATTTTGTTTACACGCCAGTCCCGAGATGCAAATTGCAAACAAAGGGAAAAGCCCTTCTGATGTACATATTGTGTACACCAAGATGAAAACATACATTAATATTGTTCAAATCTCATTACGTCATTCAACGATGTAACGAAAATTATCAAGATTTCTATAAAGTTAAAATAAAACGTGCCAGAAAGTCAGAGTAGATTACTGTGAAATTGACTGGAAAATATTATGAAAACTGCAACCTAGAAATATGAATTTTATTTATAAATGTGAACAAGAATTTTAAAATATTAGGAGCTATTTTAATAATAACAAAAGAATTCTATCTTTCGATACGTTTAACAATAACATTTGAATAAGCTAAGCAAGTTTTTTAAAAAACGATAGATTGTAAATATATACAGAAATAAGAAATATAGGTCGTAAGTTCTGAAAAAACATAAGAATTATTAATGTAGAACTAGTATTAAAAATTGTGCAATATGTATATAAATTGTATAATTATTGTATATAAAATTTAATTTAAAAAAGTAGGATTTGTTTTTATTAGATTTTTCACAAAAGTACTCGATCAAGTAATAAATTAAATGTATTCTGTTGGCAAAAAAAGTCCACTACTGCGTGTACAAGAGTACCATTGAATGTAAACAAAAATGGATTCTATGGGTATACAAATAATACAGAGCTCAAATGAAGAGAATTGATATTTAATTAAAAATTAGATATTTATGCTTAAAATATTCGTTTAAATGTATTCCATTTTTATTAAACAGATACTGTAATAAAAAAAGGAATTAAATAAAAATAATCTTTTTAAGTAGATTTATTTTTCATCTTAATAATTGTAATAGACGTATTTTGTTTAGAACCATTTACTATCATATCTGCGATAAATGATTATTTTCTTATCGCATTTAATTTATATCATATATTGATCTGCTCTTTATATGATTATTCGCTAGTTCAAAATTCTAAAATAAATTGAATCTTGGAATTTTAGCAGCTTCATCATGTTCAGGAATAAAATGAAAAATTAGTATCAACAGTTATATAAAAAGTATAAAATTTCTTACAGCAGTTACAAAAAAAGTAAAATTCTTGACATTAGTCTCCCTTAGCAATACTCTTTTGACGATGTGAAGAAAATTACAAAAAACAAATTGTTAAAGAACTTCGATATTTTACTAAGGTAAGCAATAATATTTTACTATAGTAAGTAATAAATTCTACGTAAGTTGCGCCTACTCATGGCTGTCATTTTTCTGGTCCTGTTCTCACACTGCTCTTTGCCGCGGCCGTTAGTAGCTTATATTATATTGAAACTGTCAACCTAAACTGTACCTATATTATGGGAGAACAAATGTGATATCAATAAAAATTAAAAGGATTCTTCAAGTCCGTTGGTAATTTAATAAGTACAAGTAAATAAATTGTTTAAATCTTTTCGTAAAACATTGTATAACTAAGAAAAGGTTATTATATCTAGTTCGTGGGATTGTTTCAAATTCAGTGAAGTAGAAAACACTACTGCTAGAATGACCTCTCACAACTTCTAAATCCTATATCGCATTAATACTTATAGAATGCTATACTTCAATTTGAATCATTAATCAGCATGGCCTGACCAAAATCGTCAAAGCTAAAAAGAGACGTTGCTCCCGTTTCGTATCACCTGGAGAGGAAGGCTTAGATAGTTCGAATGGGATCCTGGTAGATTGAAACAGCCGTTTTCGAGATTGGAAACGTATCTCACCGGTTCAGGATTCTTTAAGATTTGATTCATAAATCGAGCCATGTAAATTTTGCTGAAATCGATGATTCATCCCGTTGATTTAAATAGAATTTTCCACGCCGCATAGGTTAATCAAAAGATTATTTTATTGTATTAATCAGAAAAAATATTTCATTCGACTTTATAGTAAATATTATAGATTGAAATTTCATTTGTTTATTACTTTAAAAAAAGTACTAGTTATTTAGAAATTTGTTGCATTTGACTGAGAAAATTTTTGTTATTATATGATACAATATAATTTGTTGTTATGGGTTCGAAATAAACGTATGTATCATGGGATAAAACTTTGTTAATAATACTAAAAATCAAAAGCTAACAAAAACATAGAAAAGTAACACGTAGCGGAGTAATTTTATATTATCTTTGTTGAAAAAACACGGAATCTAACTAAATATAAGCAACTATATTTTATCGTTGGGAAAATACGTCTATGCGACTGTCCTTCGTACCGACTACTTGCGGACTGACGGTTAGATGCATTCTTCTGGACTTATTGGGCGGAAAGGGAAAGGCAATAAAAGTGAAATTAGGACCTTCGCGAAAATCATAAACTTTCCTTTCCGCGCAGGTAGAAACTGTGAAACTGTGTACGTGCGTGCTTGTATATGTGCGTTGTTGCTACACTTCAACATAATTAATATAAACGTAATAGTTATTTTTTTAATTCAATTATGATCGTCTACAGAATTGCTTCTTATTTTTGTCATGCTCAAGGACCCTTTACATTGGATTACATATAATTGAAAAAATTAGTTTGTAAAAGAATGAGTATATAGATCTTGAGGGCATTACCCATAATTACAAATGCATAGTTCAGGTATTCAGTAGTAATTCAGGTGTTCCAGTAATTCGCTTTGTGGTGGTTTTGGAAAAGAAGAAGCAATTCGCATCGATTCGTTCTCGACGGTAGCGTTGAACGAGCTCTTAATTTTCTCAACTGGATAAATAAGAAAATGACAGAAAATACAGTAAGTAATTAATATCAATATGATTAATAAATTTGCGACACATTTTTATATGTGCTACGTATCTAAACTAGAAAATAAATTGTTCTTTTTTATGCAAATACCATATAGATTTTAAGTTTCTCAAGCGGGAAGTGAGTTGTAGACCGTCTCGAAATTTCGACGTGATACTAAACGGCCGCGTTTCGCCTTATCAGAAGACTATAATTTTTTCCAGTGGGGAAAAACTAAACTGATTAAAAAAAAAAAGAAAACCTTCAAACGAGCAATCATATTCTTAATTTGTCCCTTAATACTATACGATAAATTTTTATTTGATCATTATACATATAATTCTTTTTATTTATCGTTACTTCAAAAATATTTTTAATCATCGCTTTAAATATCATAGGCGATACTACTTTTTATGAAACCATATATACAATATATTCAAATTGATTTTAAATGTGCAATTTTTTTGTAATTTAAACGACACTGCGTATTATTGAATTGACAGACTGAAGATAAATAATCTTATGAAATAGGATGTAATGAACATTTGCTAAATTCATGAATATTTGAAAAAGCGTTGATATTTTACACTTATAGTTGAAAGTTAGGCTTTCTTATGATGTGATATTGATATTATGTTGTAAAAGCTATGTAACCATATCTACATTTAGTAGTATATATTTATTAATTATTATGTACACGTGCATTATCAGTTATGGATATAAGCTGAAAATAAGTAGGATTTTGATGACAATTAAAAAATAATGATAAAATGTTTTACGGATATTATACATATATAAATTAATGTAAAAATATCCATTGTAATAATAAATTGCTTAAAGCTTTAAATAGTGAATCCACAAATATTCCTTTCGAACACGGTCATTTAAAATTCAAAATATTGTTTACCATTATTGATATATTGATATATATTGATGACGATATCAATTTATCAGGCATCGTGTAAATAATGTGGCAGTTAAAAAACAATTGAAGCGTTGGAAATGCAATGTCGGGCTCTTACATGAAATACATCACTAAATAATACGTATTCTATTAATATTCGATTTTTTTATTTTAAAATCAGATTGATTGAATTATAGGTTTCGAAGCCAACTATACATGAATATATAATGTAGTTCTGTGAAAAATTATAAGTTTCATATTTATTTTTAATTCTATTTTAATAAGTTTCTGTTCCGCATATGTTCCATATGATTCAAACTATATATTATTCAGTACTAGAATCCGATATAAATACAATCATTGATCCAAAATAGTATCTCTATGAGATAATAGATGTTTATGTATTATTGCGGATAAATTAGTATATAACCTGGATAAATTTCGTAAATGATTTAATATATACTAGATTCCAGTTGTTTTTACCGATTCAGATTTATAGAATAATCAATACATTTATAATTTATATTGAAGATCGAAATTGTTTGAATCCGAATAAGAATCAGAGCAACCACTTTGTGAAAATGATCTATTTTAAGGATTTGCTATTTGTACGTCAGTAAATCGTAATTTAATAATGTTTTAATATAAATAAAATACAGTTCAACCGAGTTCAACATTGCCTTCTTCAGTTCAACTGAGCTCTGCATTTATCCATACATTTTTCATCTCCCAATCCATCATTAAATTTTTTTATTGGACATTTAGCTGTCCAATATAGATGTGTATATATTTACTATTTTTAATCACTACAAAGATTACACGCTCTTCCAAAAATAATTGTCGATTAAATTTAGAAAAAACCGATGGAATACAGATTGTTTTGTTTATCCGTAATAATATTAGGGTATAGTGAGCGTCTTATTACTCCTGGCTACATACATTTCTGAGATACATACATTTCTACTAAGATACATACATTTCTGTACTTCCCTGTGTTTCTCTATATAAACTCTATTGTGGACCTCATTGCACTGCTGTTTTTCCAAACACTTATGTATATATTTTAATGAACATTTTGGATAATTTTCGGAAATTACAAATCGGAAAGATATTCCATTTAGAAATTAATTTCATTATTAGTTACTATTTACAATTCTATATTATCGTAAAATAAATTTTAAATAATTTAAGAAAAGTAAAAATATAGTTAAAATATTATTTTTAAAAAAATTTATAACAATGTTTCAACTATGTTTTTACTTTTTTTGTATTTACATATAATAGATATAATATAAAAATATGTAACAGAAAAATGATTTTCTCAATGGGGTCCTCAACTTATAGATATATAGCGCCGGGCCTCGTTAAATTTTGATCCAAGCCTGCAAAAATTTCTCATCTATACCGATACGTGTATTATTCATTGGAGCTCGTAAAATTCAAGCGAAATAGAATGCGTTCAATCCAACTTAAAATTATTCAGTAGAGAATTTTTAGTTAGATTATTATTACTATAGTTGTTCGCTATCGACTTATTTATTTATTAATGAAAATTACCTATCCAGAACGAGCAGGATATTTTCGAACAGAATATTATCTTCTTTGTATTTTTGTATTTTATGCACCGGATGCGCCGGTTTATGATTGTTAATCTTCCGTTAACTTATAGAATTCTTCAGGCAGAAAAGTATACCCGAAGAAAGATCAGTTCCTTACTTTCAATAGTTCCAATTATAATTAAGTTTCAAAGATGCGGAATTGTAAAATTATCATGCCTAACCTAATTTACATATACAATAATAAAATTGATGTCATTATTTTTAAAAATATATACGACACTGAAAATGAACCTTCAGGGTACATAATGTAAAATATACTATATTTGTAAGAAAGATTATTAATAATCAAATTCTAATACAAAAGATCAGTGTTTCTTGACTTCACTAACACTCAAACACTTCCTAGATAATAAATATAATGAATTTGATCAAATTATTATAACTTACTTCAAAATATGATATGGTGTTTAAATATTATGTTGTTAAATACGTTATTGCGTAAACTATATTACTTACTATATTACCTCCAGTTTATAGTGGGTTCCGAACCACTATAATGTTAGTCCGTATATACTTCAATATATAAAATAAAGAATTAAATAGTAAAATTTCGTTTCATGATGCTTTTTAATTTTAATCTGTACTTATATTTGTAGATTTTTAATATAAATAATTTATATTAAATTATAATGTAATTTCAATATAATTAATTTAATATGTAATTAAATAAGATTCGAGCGAAATTCTTGTCGCTCTTGGTAGAAAATTAATTGTGCCGATTTTTCAATACACACGCACGCACGCACGCGCGCGCGCGCGCACACACACACACACACACACCCCGATCTTTTGTTAAAAACTTTAGAAAAGTTAACAAATTTCGAAATAAAGGTGCAAGTTTAACGAAATGCGGCAAATTTAAATAAGCTTTTGAAACATTTTCATTGTGACTATAGAATAATGAAAAATTGTCCTCATTTTAGACGAACGCACAACCCATTGTTCTCGCACGCCTTCATAAATTTATGTAAAGCCAAGCCCAAGTTGAAGTTAAAAGGGGAAGTAAGGAAAATGCCAGTATAGAGAAAGTAGAAGAGGTGGGAGAGGGGAAGGGGAAGGGGAAGGCAAGAAGAGCAGAGCGAGTCGTTATAATACCGATCGCGGCGATCTCGAGGGCATTCCCTCGGTATAAAAATGGGAAACGGGAGTGTGTGTGTGTGTGTGTGTGTGTGTGTGTGTGTGTGTGTGTGAGGGAGAGAGGCAGATATAGAGATAGCGAAGAATGCATTCCTATCCTTCATTGTTTCCCCTCAAGACCCGAATAAAATATTTCAAATGCATTTCCGAACATATCCGTCCCCCGACTAAAAACTCTCACTGGATGAATTTTCGTATTTTTCTCATTTTTAGGCGACTCCGTCGAACAGACAAGTTTCCCGGTTAATACTTTCCCTTTCTCAAACAATTATGAGCATGACTCGCGATGGTAGGGGCGATTGATGCAGTTTATTACGGTATCTTATAAACACCAGTCTGCACTACATTTAATAAGCGTATAACTTTCTTCATAATTTTTATAGCCTAATGAAAGTTGATCGGCTCTGTCCATCCATCTATGCGGGAAGGAAAGAAAGTAAGGACGAAAGTTTCGACGAAGTATTATTTCTTTTAAATTCCAAGTACTTACCTAATATTTGCCTTAATTGATATCCTGATTAAAAAAAAAAAAATTATAATCGTAGACATTTTATCATAGATTATTCCTTCAATAGATTTATGTATATAAAATCTAAATTATATTGCAGTTTCAACTACTTTTGTATTAAATATAAAGTTCTAAAGTTCTAAATAAAATTTACTTGGAAATTCTCAATAGATCTTGGAAAAAACTTAAATGAATTATTTGTCGAAATTCCCGTTAGTCGATTTCTTTAACACTGTGGTTCCTGTTGTTAGTTATATGTACTGGACATAGATTGACCAAATATTTACTGATAAAAGTATAAATAAAAAACGATTCAATATTTATTGTACTTGCGCAAAAGATTCAATTATGAAACGGCATTCGCCGTATGTAAGCAAACAAAGGAGGCAATCAGACGGTTGATTATATTTTTTATTATATATAGGACAAACAACTCGACAAACACTTTTCAAAAGCACATGCGTTGCAAATTCGAATAACAAATGACATTTTCTTCATTTATCGTACGTTAAAAAAAGAACTGAAGCCGGATTTCCTCATTTTGCAACAAACCTATATGCAACTAAAAATATAATCTCACAGAGGGTAAGATCCGATATGGATTTTATGATATTATATAAAAACAAATAAAACATATGTACAGTACACCGACCGAGAGGTTCAAGTTCTCACAGCCACATCTACAAATCTTTCATCATATATACGAACCAGTGCGAACGCATCGTTCTGCTTGCCTACTCACACATGCTTCTGCTCGCGTTTGTGAAAAACGTACACATGCTTATTCAACATCTGCGCAGGCCCAGCGACATCTCGGTCACGAAATTTGAGTTCCTCTCTTTCTCTATCTACGATCGAAGCGCCATCTTCCGCCAGCCTCTATACCCATTGCTGAAAAGTACCATTGAAAAATACACCTCGCAACTTGCAATTGCCTGATTTTATTTTGTTCCAGCGATCGACTTGTCTCGGGCAAACTGGCTTTCCTCGATTTTCCAACCCGGTAAATCTCGCAATTTTCGTCTGGAAAATCTCCTTTTCCCCCGGCCCTCTACTGCCGCGGGCGGCGCGACGATCGCGCGGGGGCGCCCCGATCACCGCGCCGGCGGCCGGGCGGTCACGGGCGCCGCTCCCCCCCGTGCGCGCACGTTCGCTCCGCTCACACGGTCTCTTTCTGTTGTAGCATCTTGAGGTGAGTGGTCGTGTGCTGCTGCCGTGCGTGCGCGTGTGGTGTTCTCTATCTCTTTCTTTCTCTTTCTCTCTTTTACCTCGCGTAAATTCGTCGCTGTGCTTCTTCCCCATATCCTTTTCTCTCTCTCTCACGTTGTACATCGGGACTCTACGAGACCGTGCTGCAGCGAGCAAAAGGGTAATCCTGAAGAACCGAGGGCCCGGAGACACCATCCGCGCCTACTTGTGCCGAATCACCGGACTCCGGGTAGCCGTCGAGTCGGTATCGGGTGTATTTTTCGCGTCCGGGTAGCTAGTTCACGGTAAAGAAAAAATGAGAGTCGACCGCGTGTGTGCGCTCGCGCTCGCTCCCACCGGGGGGGACGTTCACCGACCTCCCGGCGAGGATCATCCAAGAGCAACCCGGGAGGCAGTATTCTTAGGGAATTAAAGAAGGGGGTGGGGTAAAATTGCCATAAGCGGAACGGGGCTTTTTTGGGTGTACTAGCAGCGATTATATATATATATATATATATATATATATATATATATATATATATATATATATGTACTATGCATGTCGTCAAGAATTAAAGTAGTTTAAAAGAAAAAAAAGAAAAAAAGTAATATAAAATTCAAGTGGAAGTATACAGTAACTTTGTGTGGTGTGCGGGGAGTTTAAAGCATCGTCGCTGATGTAACGAAGCGACATTTGTTGCTGGCTGCCATTTCCAAGCAGTTCTTGAGAAAAAAAAGAAACTACACATCTCCCAAGAGGAGAAGAAAGGAGTGAAACCGGAAACGCAATAATGGCGCTGGCCGCTTGTCAATGATAGCTTACGCGAGATATTTCGGCCGAAGTACTTATGGCGCGTCCTCGAAATCGAAGTCTCGTAACGATAAAACTTTTCGTCCTCGTGTAAAAATTATAATCATTGGGAATCCGAACGAAAAAGTGTATGAAAAAAAAGTGGCATTGCCGCCGTGGTACATGACTGTGCGCAACCGTATGGCAAAGTTCAAAAACCGTCCGGACGGAAGATAAGTCGTGATATAGATTTTTAATTCAACTCTATGTGGTATTGATTGTTTTTAAAATATTTGAACAAAGCATAAGTTAAGAATTAACGTGGAAAATTGCCTCGGACTAGCCTTTTCGAATTTACGGAGCACGCGGTGTCGTGATTGTCGTTCTCTCTCGCTCTCTTTATCTTTCTCGCCTACATGGTTCTTGTTCCATTTTAGGAATGTTCGATATATGTCGACTGCATCCGTAATTTTCTATATACATTTTTTTGTTCCTCTCTGCCTCTTACAGTTATGAAAAAAATATTTCGTCGTGTTTTTCTTAATTGTTGACGTGGTGTACGGGAATCATGCCGATTATGGGGGGGGGGGGGCAAAAATTGACAACGAAGCAACACGCATGCATCATCGGCTTCGTAAAAGATTCGGCTAACGTGTGCCAACATCGTTTCTGTATCTCGGCAACACTGCATCTGTCTCGTTCTCACTCTCCCATCGCGCTGCGAACAAAATGGCGACCCTTTCGAGAAAGTTCATTGGGGTAGCGTAAGCCACGTGGATATCGTTTGCAATATGATAAACCGGTTTTGAAATTGAATTAACGGAATTCAATTAATGTATTGTAGAGTTAAAAAGTCCTTTTTCCAAATTGTTATAAATTGGCAACATTTTTATTTATAATTTTATTTGCACAAAATGTGTTGAATAGCTTGTAGCTTAAGCCCATCTTTCTATTAATTGACAAATAATTTATTGCAAAGCAGTATTTACAAATTCTTTTACTTACAAAATAATTTATTTTTAAAACTTAATCACTTAAGATAATTTCTGATTTAATTTGGAAGTCTGATTCATTGATAAGTCATGGAATTGAGTTTATATTCCATAATTAAATAAAAATGTGCCTGTTTCTAATAAAAAAATTTCAATGAAATTGATAAATTAATAATAAAATTGTTCACTAAAAATAATTATAATTTTTCAGATTTGACCAGACTTAAACAAACAAGAATTCACAATGGGTAAAGAGAAGATTCATATCAACATTGTTGTCATTGGACACGTAGATTCTGGAAAGTCAACCACCACTGGTCATTTGATCTACAAATGTGGTGGTATCGACAAACGTACCATTGAGAAGTTCGAGAAGGAGGCACAGGAGGTAATCATTTAATACAGTTACTTTGTAATATTCTAACGAATGTTTTCAATAGAATACTTAATTTGATGGATTCACGTGTATTTTCCTACAAAAATTTGAACCTGTATGCAGTTATTCATTGAATTTTTTCATGTTTCAGATGGGTAAAGGTTCCTTCAAATATGCGTGGGTACTGGACAAACTGAAGGCTGAACGTGAGCGTGGTATTACTATCGATATTGCGCTGTGGAAGTTTGAAACAGCTAAATATTACGTTACCATCATCGACGCCCCCGGACACAGAGATTTCATCAAGAACATGATTACGGGAACGTCGCAGGCTGATTGTGCCGTGTTAATTGTCGCCGCTGGTACTGGTGAATTCGAAGCCGGTATTTCAAAGAACGGTCAGACGCGTGAGCACGCTCTGCTCGCTTTCACTCTCGGTGTGAAGCAGTTGATTGTTGGTGTTAACAAGATGGACTCTACTGAGCCACCATACTCCGAAAATCGTTTCGAAGAAATCAAGAAAGAAGTATCCTCTTACATTAAGAAGATCGGTTACAATCCAGTCGCTGTTGCATTCGTTCCCATCTCCGGATGGCACGGAGATAACATGTTGGAGCCATCTACTAAGATGCCTTGGTTCAAGGGATGGGCTGTTGAGCGTAAAGAAGGCAAGGCTGAAGGCAAGTGCCTTATCGAAGCTCTCGATGCCATCCTACCCCCAAGCAGACCCACCGACAAAGCTCTTCGTCTTCCACTTCAGGTACTTTTTTCAATTTGTTAAAACTAAAGATTTTTATTAAGATTAAATGGTAGTATTAAAGTGTAATAATTCAAACGAAACTAAATATTATTGTGAATATAAATGAAAGAATATTAAAAATGATGAGAACCTTAAAACTTCATTCGCGGTTTCCACCAGAGAATGTTTACATCCAATGATGGTTGAAGGCGTCTGATTTATTATTTAAAAAATTAAAGTCTTGTAAATAATTTTTTTAAATTTTATATTAATGAGGAATTATCTTTGTTTTTTAGGATGTATACAAGATTGGTGGTATTGGAACGGTACCCGTTGGTCGTGTTGAAACTGGTGTACTGAAGCCTGGTATGGTTGTTACTTTTGCCCCTGCGGGACTTACTACTGAAGTTAAGTCTGTTGAGATGCACCACGAGGCTCTCACGGAGGCTGTACCTGGAGATAACGTTGGTTTCAACGTTAAAAACGTTGCTGTCAAAGATTTGCGTCGTGGTTACGTAGCTGGTGACTCCAAGAGCAACCCACCCAAGGGTGCTGCTGACTTCACCGCACAGGTATACAATAATTTTCAATCGTATTTTAATATCTTTTGCCAATCCTGTTGCACAGTGATGAAAACCGTTGTAAATCATTCGCGGTTTCCACCGGAGAACTTTGTTCGTTGACGGTTGATGTGTCTGAGTGCTAATCATATTAAAACAAAATTTCTTTGTCTATTTATGATTTTCAATTCAAATTGTTAGAATTTAAATTTCTTGTAAAATAACATTTATAAATTTATAATTAAATAAGATATGACAAAATATATTTAAATGAAGTATTATACTAACGAATGACTGGGAAAAAAATATTTTAAATTAATATATCACAGTATGAAAGAAAATACAATTATAATAATTTTTTTTCAAATAAAAGTATAATAATTAAACTATTATTAAATTACAATATTTCTTGTGTTTCAGGTTATTGTCCTCAACCACCCTGGTCAAATCACCAACGGTTACACGCCTGTACTCGATTGCCACACGGCTCACATTGCGTGCAAATTCTTCGAAATCAAAGAGAAATGTGACCGTCGTACCGGTAAGACCACCGAGGTCGAACCCAAGGCAATCAAGTCCGGTGACGCTGCCATCGTTATCCTCGTACCCAGCAAACCCATGTGCGTAGAAGCCTTCTCGGAGTTCCCGCCCCTGGGACGTTTCGCTGTCCGTGACATGCGTCAAACCGTCGCTGTCGGTGTTATCAAGGCCGTCAATTTCAAGGACGTTACCGGCAAGGTCACCAAGGCCGCCGAGAAAGCCCAGAAAAAGAAGTAGTCTTAGTTTCCGCGCAATCGAGCAGCCGGACGCAATACTGCAGTCCCGGAGTCAAGTGGCGGCCGCCGCGCCAGTCGCAGCAGCAGCAGCAGCAAGGAAAGCAGCACCATTGCCACCATCGACGTCGCCGCCGCCGCTACGCCGCGCCGCCTACTCCTCATATTATCATCATCATCCCTCCGCGCCGGCCTCCTCGCCGCGAGGCTGCATCGCCGTCGCGATCATTGCGCGCGGAGTCGTTGACCGTAGGCTCGTACATCTGCCGCGGCGACTTCGACGGCACTTCTTCCATAGGAAGGAGTTCCGCAGGAAAGGAAGTACGCCGGCCTCGCGTGGTGGCGCCGTGCTGCTATTTAATTGCCGTTATGGAAGAGTGGAAGTGGGAAATCGAGCGAAAGAAAGGAAGAGAGGACTGGATGAGGAGGAGGATAGAGATGTACTGTTGACTGATACGCGATCGGCCCCCCCGACAATGCTATATATATATATACCATTTGTGTACACCTGATTCACAAAGAAGACAACAGAACAACAACATAATTTAGCTCAGCTTAATTATATTTTCTAATTATTATACGGAAATAATAAATCCTATATCTGCGATACTCGAGAAACATCTCATTTTTTTATTATTGTTCGTTGTTAATTTTAAAACTTTCAAACGTCGTCGCTGTCATTTTTACAAACACAAAAAAATTATATATTTACTTATATAATGTCAATTTGTCACCTAGCACTTTATTTTCCTTTAACTTTCCATCATTCATTTTTCAATTTGTTTTCTAGCTGATTGTGCACTGAACAAGGAGCGATTTTTATAAATATTACTTTTTAATGGCGGCTAATAATTGAATAATAAAACATTAAAAAATAAATAAAAAAAATTGAGAAAACCAAATATTAATTCCGATACATCGGAAAATTTAACTCTCCGATTATTTTTTAGTTTGCTTTTCCTTTGTCATTCTGAATATGGAGAGAGTACGACTGCTAAATATTTAATGGAAAAAAAAATTAAATCCACTTTCTACAGTAAATTATTAAATGATTATTTCTTCCTAATTTACCTTCCAGTTCTTAAGTTTGGTTGAAAGAATCGATGTTTCTTAATCGCATGTAAGCATTTTTTAAACTGATAAATGTTCAGTTTTATTATTTACATATTTTTAATCTTGTGACAGTTCTCTGTACATATAATAATGCAATTAACGCGAAATAAAGAAGCTGTGGAAACTTAAGTTAATTTTTTTTATTTCACCATTCGAGTATTTTCAATATCATAATTTTATTAAGTTTTATATAATTTTTAAACAAAATGAATTTCATTAGTTTTGTAAACAAATTATTGAGAGTGTCATGCATGTATATGTATGTAAGTATGTGTATATATATATATATATATATATTTATATATATAAAAGTAGGGGTTGGTAGAGATATTAAGAAATATCTAACCTGATCTAATAGCTACTAAAGTATCTAAATTGTATAAACATTGAGGGTAGAGCTAGAGTATAGTATATATGATGCAGTCCTGCAGTGCAGTATGCAGTATATCTTTACAGGGTGTAGTCTGCACCGTGTAGGTGTAGATGTACGAGGTGAACATGCAAGCTCTCAAAACAGTTACTTCGTTTGCATCTAAAATAATTTTTTCAAGTAATCCACAATTGCAATTCAATGTAAGTAAATTAATTTATTTATAAATTAATATGATTGTGTATTTAATATATTTTTTGTATTCTAACAGCCTAATAAATTCACATGATTTAAAGGTTATGGTTATGTCGACTTTAAGAGAGCATTTTATTTTAAATAATTACACTCTATTTTAAACAATTCATTAATTTTTAATAAATCTTAAATCTGAGATAAAAGAAATCTGCAATGTCGTTTGATAAAATTATATCTGAAAAATATCTTGTGTTAAAAAAATAACATTTTGTAGTTTTTTGATGTACAGTTTAAAGACAATTCTTTTAATTTTTTAAATTTTTAGCAGACACAACAAATAAGAAATGCTTGGACAAAAGCCAAGACTTTACGTGATATGAAAAGAAGAAGATTAGCCAAAGAATATGCTCCTGAAAGACTTCGGCTAGTTGCCCTGAAAAGAAATGACATCCTACCAGTAGAAATTAGAGTATGGAACATAGTTAATATTTATTTTATACTATAATGTAACTTATAGAAATGATAATGATTTATATTAATTTATAGGATATTGCTAGTAAAGGTTTTGATGATATCCCAAGACAATCTGCTTTAGCACAATTAACACCTCGGTGTGTAATAACGTCAAGAGGTTTTGGTACTGTCTATAGGTGGAGAATTTCACGGTTTATTTTCCGTCATTTAGTCGATTATAATAAAATGGCTGGAGTTCAAAGAGCAATTTGGTAGAAAACATATTTGTTATGAAATCTGTAATTATAGAAAGAATTTGGAAATTGAGATACGTTGATAGATCACAATATTACGTGATAGATTTTGAAACTGTTCTAATTAAGCAATAAACATTAATAAAACTTCGTAACATATGTCAATAGAACTCAAAATACATAATTCCTTCAAATTTCATAAATAATTTTGAAACCAAATTTAATTGTAAACAAATTAATTTATCAATGTTTTTACAGAAACAGCTATCTACAATAACTTCTTAAATTGAATTTCTTTTATTTACTTTAATATTTACGTAATTCTTAACACTTTGCGCTCATTACATAAAAATATAAAAATTGTGTATTATTATGTAATTTGAGACTTTATTTTTTTTATATTTTTAGTCAAAATGAAGTTAACATTATTTTACTATTTTTATAGATCATTTAATTAACAACTTAAAATAAAATAAAAATTTTTTATTTTTTAATCTTCCAATTATTCATTTTAAGGTATTTGGAAATGACTTGCTTAAGCTTATGATTAAGTTATAGGTTGAATAGATTTTTGCATCTTTCATTATATAGCAATGATGATGGTAACTGTTATACTATCGAAGATACATGCAACAAAATTTTCCAAAAGAAATAAAGTTTTTTAGAAAGATGTACAGTGTGATACATCGACTAATTCATATATATTATCTTACTGTTTAAATTTTTTTGTGATAATATAAGATTATATTTTAATGATTTTCCAAATTTTCATTTAATTATTAAAATAGTATTGTATTTGTGCAAAATAATATTTTACTGCCTATTTTATCTATACATTTGTGTCAAAAATATGTACTAGTTTCATTTTTGTGAATACAATTGGTGATAATGTATTTTCATTTTCAGTATACTATAACGGTAATCGAGTTGAATATAAATTGGAAACTGTTTAGCCATTACAAAACATGATTAAGCAATGCAAGAAAAAGGTTTCGATAGTATTTATAGATTGAATGATTGACTTGCGAAATTGATTGTCATTGAAATCACTTTTTAAATACTTTGTTTATTTTACTGTCAAAAATGTTATCGACTTATAATCTTTATATTTTAAAAAGAAGTTTATTTAAGTATTATATGAAAAAATATCTATTATTAGGCAAAATAGTCATTGTTTATAAAATAATTCATAATAATTTATTCCTAATAGTAATTATTCTTTACTTTTTCTTTTATAAATATATATATATTTAACTTAGCTATAATTTTATTAGTATTTCTTTCATAACAAAAATCACAATCATATAAAAATAGTTATTTATATAATTTGGAAGGCACGATAAAGTATTATATAATTTTAAGGCACGATAAAGTTTTAAATATAATTCATAATTAAAATATTAAAGTTACATAAATTTATTAATGCAAAAAAGGCATAAAAAATCTCTCCATGGGCACTGAAGGAAAAGCCAATAAATTGATGTTATTTTGAATGATCATTCAATTGAAATATATTCCTTACCCTATAAATATAATGTGTTCATGAACCAATTTATTAATCTCAATCCTTGAAGCTTCAATAATTGCATCAGGTTAAGACCTCGTTTATCTGGGATTGCTCGTAATTCTCATTTATGCCAAACTTATGTAACAAACGTTCCAAGACGATGAATATAAAACGGAATTATATAATACAGAATATAATACAGAACTGAACAAAGTTAACTCTATACTAAATTGAAGTAGATAAGTAATTCGTTAGGTACACCTCAACTGAAAACACAACACACAATTTACGAATATTGCCAATTATTCGTCATAGACACGAGGACCTTCTCCCCCACTAAATCGACAAAACATAAACAATTCCTTTTCATCAACGTTCTGACCGGGTCAGTTTTTCAATGTTTACCCTCGTGTAAATAAAATATTCGCAAGCGGTGCGATTAAACACTCGCATCGGTATTGCGATCATAGCAGCAACTGTAATCGTCCGCTTTACTGAAGTGTATAGTCAACAGACCAATTTGCATTTGTGGATTATACACAATAAATAATGCAGATGGGAAATTGTCTGATATAATCAGCTGCGAATAATAGTATATAATTTTTATCGACGCGTATTATTATCCTGTTGGTCAGATGAAAAGTAGAGACATTACTTCCTCTTTCAAATAAAAAAGAACTGACTGCATTTGACATTTTTGTATATTACAAAAAAACAAAAAAAAACAAAAAAACACAACATATATATATATATATATATATATATATATATATATATATATATAAACATACAAAAAAATTAATAATATAATACAACTGAAAAATTCTCCAAACAAGTTAGAGATTTTAAAAATAAAAAAATGGGATTGTCTTAAGCTTAAATTTGTAGATACTTTTTTGGCAATATATAAATTTTAGTTTAATTTGGAATCATTGTTCAACTACCAAACATCCAGATTTCTTCAGAGCAGTTAGAAACTGAATTTTATTTATTTATAAAAATTTATATAAAAAAAATATTTCATTTATATTACAAAAATTACCTTAGATAATCGGTCTATTGTGATAAAAACAGACACACACACGCACACCCACACAGAGAGAAGCCGCTATACTCTGCGCGTACTTATAATCGAGGGCGCGGCGCGCAAGTAGTACACGCATAGTTTAGTCGGCCGCAACGCGTGCACGAGCCTGACTCGCGTGCGGAGTGCGAGAAGTGATCATAGCGAATAATTATTTTCTTTTTTTTTATAATATATCTGAATGAAAGTTTTACCCATTTTATGGTAGTTGGATGTTTAAAAAAATTACCGCCACCGAGAAGAGGGTGGAGCGTTGACATATCACGAGGTCGATTCATAATGATGATGTGTCCAAGCTGCAGGATGGCATCTTTACGAATATCCGGTAGATAATTATATAAATAAATAAATAAATATATATATATATATATATATATATATATATATATATATTGGATAGAGATATTACTTAAATTATATTTGATTTATAAATGTAGTAAAAAACAAATCATATATACAAATCAGTTTGTCAGCCTCGGTCGCAACAGCAGCCACAATGTAGTGGGTGCCTGCGAAAATAAAAAAAAATTCCTACTTTCAAAAATATTATTTTATAAATAAACATTTCAATCTGCAAAATGTATGTAAAATAATATAGTTTTTTTTGTTGCATCCAATTTTTATTTAAACGGTTTTACAAAGGAAAAATGATTATAATTTCCTTCCATTTAATCAGATCTTCTTACAGTTAAACTTATATATTTTATTTATCAACAAAGTTCTAGCACATGACGTTTAGCATTGTTGACTCAACACAGTGATTTTTTTTAATTTTAAAATTAATTGTTGTTTTAGATTTAAAAATTGTACTTATGTCGAATGTTTTGAATCAAATTAATAAATATTTTTGTCGGTGTTACAGTTATAATATAATATATTAACTAAAATAATGAGTTAGACTGTCCTTGTTTATTTAACTTCCGAAGAATCTGAAATAAAACTTATTACTAAAAATAAATTAGATTAAAAATTAAAAATGATAAAAATAATAAAAGTAATAAAAATAAACTATATTCTACGTTAGCAAAGGACAACTTGACTTCCCCCACGACTTTATTTTCTCCTTTGGTGTCCGATGTTTCGCACTACAACGGTTCATCCTCAGGAACAAAATTAAAATGAAAAACCCAGCATACTATTTTATGTGACCTATCCCCACTCTAAATTTATTGGTATAATATTTATAGGATAGCTACCTTCTTGACTTAAATGTAAAACATAAATTTTATATTAATAATGAATGATAAGTGTTGTCCAATTTACTTGATTCTAACATTAAATTTACATTCTTGCGAATCTTCAACATATGAATATTTTTAAGAGTTTATCTTTTCTATTTATTTTTAATATCTTGTTCCAAAATATCTACATTTGTTCTTTTTATAATGTAAACATTTTTTTAATTATTTATTAAAATAGGTAAAAGAAATATATAAACGAGATTTAAAAGAAAAGGAAAAATTATTTATTAGAATTAGAAAAAAATTTATCAGAAATTCAAAAATAAAATCACGATATAAAAAAAAGAATCTTTATCTAATTTTTTTCAGTTTTTGGACTAAAAATTTGTAAATGATATATATATATATATATATATATATATATATATATATTAATAGTAGATGTCTTCGACCATCCATGGTTGTTATTTAATTTTCTATTTAGTTATTTTTTTTTATTTATTAGTTATTATTTATTTAGTATTATTTATTTCGTTATTTTTAATAAATTTAGAGTTAAGTTAATAATAGCCACTATCAAAAAATTAATTATTTTTGGGGCTTCACATATTTAAATTATCGAAACAATTAATTTTCTAGAGTTCTGTATAGTGATTATTATCAAAAGAAAGTAATTTATTTTACATTCAATCTAGGGATTGAAATTAAAAACAAAGTTGTTTTTATGTTACCTCAATAAATCTAGAGTAAATAAAACCAAATGTGTATAAAATTTTCAATTTGAATAAAAAAATAATTCGAATCTAATTGAATATTTATGTCACTATTATTTAGAGGAAAGCACAAATTGTTAATTCTGCTCTTTAAGAATAATATTAATGTTAACACGAAAGCCGTATTCGTGAAAGTTGATTTAAACTCTCGCGTAATTTGTCCTTCAATTATTAAAAAATATAGACTAAACGTTCTACAAAAAAAAATTAGAACGAATAAACCTTCCTGTTTTTTTATACAGAGATCTAGGAAAAATTATCGGTGCTTTTAAGAATTTTCAATTTGATTTTCAAATTTTTCATATAGATTTACCTGCGATGTAAGCCTAAGATATTTTTTAAAGATAATTTTAAAACTCGCTTTTTAACTATGTATATCCCAACCAAGAATTCTTATAATTAGCTATCGTTAAAAAATCGTAATATTTTACGCTTCCATTTAATACGATAATTAATCGAACTCGCTATTTTCAGGCAGAAACATTTTACACCTGCACGTATGCAGTAAATTATTTTTCGATACTGCCTAATTAACGAAGGCTACTCGAGACACGTTTTAAAACACTTAGAATTTACAAATTACTCTTAAATCATTACATAAATTATCTCTGCAGTGTAATTTTTAATTCTTTCGCGTCAAAAAGTGGAACGGCGAAATTAGTACAGTAAATCGCTCGTTACTCATGCTTTTCGACGACTGTATTTTCAATATTTTGCGAATATCACCGACAGCGCGGTGCTTTAAACTTCGGGTATCTGTAAAAACGCAAATAGAGATTTTCGCCACGCTTCGATCGCAAAAACAAAAGAATCAAACGAACTCGAAAATTGACAAATTAACAACGCTATTTAAATACTCTTTGGATAAGTTCGATTAAAAAAATTGAATTAAATCAGTAAATACGATTTCTTGTTGATTATATATATATATATATATATATATATATATATATTTATTTATTTATTATTTACATACACGAGTACATATAATTTTAGTAAAATACGACCGATGCAATTTTAAAGTTCGACACCCGTGAGGAATTTCTCCCTCGTGTCCTTGGGGCGATGTCGACCGAGGGGATGAGGGCGAAGAGGCGGCGAAACCCAATCAGGAGGCTCGCCCGCCGCCTTGGCCGCAGAATCCTGTCGCTGTTCGGCTGCGGCTCCAAGATCGCCAACAAGTCGCCGACCGTCTGCAAAATTTATCCGGTCGAGCATTCGGGGCCACTGAGTCAATACCCCGACACTGTGGACGTAATTCGATAATGTTTTAATAATTATATGTCGAGCGTCCGAAAAAAAAAAAAAAAAAATATGACGTCCGAAGCCATAAGTTTTACTCTTCAAAATTTTCGCAAATGCAGTCAATGAATTCGTCGAAAAAAAATAAAGGGCTGAAGGATAGTTTTTTAATAATCTCAACTAGAATATGTATATATAAATTTACAGTTTACTTTGAGAAAAACGCTTTCTTGAATATTTGCTGTAAATATTTTGGAGACTTTAACACATACATTCGTATTATTTTCACAATACTCAAGATAAATTCATTTTGGCAAAGAAATACAAATTTATTATATTCTAATAAATATATCTCTAAATATTATTACAAGTTAATAAATATTAAATGGATTTCAATGAATATATATTTCAAAGTATAAATATGATTTATTTATTTTGCAATTATTTTCAAATTTTTTTGATTCAAATAAGTATTTCTCAAAGTCTAAGTATCTTCGCTAATAAATCTCTAATAAATCACAGGCTTGTAAAATCTAATCGTTTGAACTAAAAATACAAAATGACATTAAATAAATATATAATACAATTATAAATATTATTTAATAACATATAAAACCAATATTTATTCATTACTATTTATTTTGAAAATTATTTAATTTAAAAATGAAAAATTATTTATAATCACTATGCCATTGTAAACTAACTTCATACCTCTAGAAAATTCATATAAAAAGTTGATACATAATAATTATTACTTGTAAGTTAAATTTCGATTTTACTAACACACTGAAGAAAACATTGTTTTTTTTAATTCATATAAATTTGCGAATGCAATGATTTAGTTGAAATAAAAGAAAAATATTATTTGCTATAATAAGTGTTTAAAAAAACAACTAAATTTTTACTGAATAATGCCATTGACAGGAGATAGCTGAAAATTGGTTTAAATTTAATAAATTACTTTTCGTGGTATAATTAAATATACAGCCCCAAATACCATAATCATAGAAAATACTTCTATAACTTTTCCATTTTAGAATTGATCTGCGAATATCAATTTCAAACGTGGCACTCCGGACTTGCGACACTTTTTTCTTGAACTTGCTTCATCCTCATTCCATGTAGACTGGGCGTTGTTATTATTATTATTATTTTATTTATTTATTGTTTTTTTTAAACACCCAACAGGACCCCGAGTGCTTTCACCGGGCGGCGGGGACGATTCTTCTGATCGCCCAATTTTTCGGCATACTGCCCATCAATTACATAAGCGCGGCGTCCAACGCGCGATTCTCCTTCCGTAGATTCGGGCCCCGCGTCATTTACGCCTACCTGGTTATTCTGGGAATGCTGGTCATGGCCACGATATCCTTCATCCATCTGTTTGAGACCCTGAATACGAAGAGCATCCAATCGAAGGGTGCGTATACATATAGATTTATTATACATCCATGTTTGTTGTTATTATGCATTATTATTATTATTATTATTATTATTATTATTATTATTATTGTAATTTAGCTAGATTTGTTAATAATTTGGAATATTTAAAGGATGTTAAAGTTTATGAAAGTCAAGCTTGTATCTATAGGGGAAAAAGGCCATGAGCTATGATTCCTGCAGAACACAGCAGTTTCTATATTGTTTATTATTTTTAATTTAGTCGACAGAACAACGAGAGCGGTTAACGTACACACACAACTCTAGAAAAGTGATTTTATATTTATATTTATTTTATATTTACCTATCAATTAATATAATTTAATTATCACTTGGCGCTTGAAATAAGCTGTATATAAAATACTGTGTAATATTTTTACTGCAAATATAAACAAAAAAAGTATAATACGATAGAACTAAATATAGGGAAAGTTAGTTATTGTTTAAAAGAAAACCCCGAATAATATGCGCAGTGTTCTAATGAATTTTCTGATATTTAATAAATTAATAACGAATGATTTGATCGATTATATAGGCCCAGTTAAAAATCGTGCTTTATTCAGAGTTGAAAAAATTTCTATTTAATTATCTAGGGGAAATTGTCTCTGGATTAATTATTTCCTAAAATTACACTCTCGGTTCCAGAATTTTCATTTAATTTCGAGGCTTAATTTCTTTTTTCAATTTTCTTTTAAATTTATGTTCTCATAAATTCGTCAATATTGGATTTTATTTGAATATTGACGTGGTGATCGATTGGATATCCTTCTTAAAAATGGCACAGTTGATAGTAATTTCCATAGATTTTTAATGGATTTTATAAATTTAATATCAGTTCGCCAATTAAATATTATAATGAATAATTTGAATAAATTATGAGCGAGAAATTTTATCTTACAAAGAGTTATTCACAAACAAGCTGTGAAAATAAGAGCTTGGCAAAACGCCTTTTCGCCGCGTCATTATTATTATCATTTTAGTGAATAATGTTATACGAAGATAATAATCATGTGCTTGGCTCGCGTTCTTAATCAATTAGAACTGCTTACCATGTACTGCATTAACACATATTGTCATAAATAAATAAAGCGGCCTCGGAATAAAAAGCTAACAAAAATATAAATATACTAAAATAACAATATGCTATGATAACAATTTTAACGAGTCTGATATCATTATAAAAAAAAAAATTAAACAATCCTTTTTATATTTTGGCAAAATCAAAAATATCGAATTGCTTATAGATTTGAAAACATTTCATTACAATTTGCTATTTGAAGTCTATCCACATATTTTGAATTCACAACTGAAAACAATCCAATTGAGATTTCCATCCAAAACAATTTTGAAATAAATATAAATTAGAACCTAGGCATTTCATGTGAAAATTCTATCTACATAAATCTAAAGTTTAGACTATTCTACAGGTCAGAAATTTTTTTTTTTTTTTTAAACTTATTTCGTGGTATAAATACGGCCATTGTCAAGAGTCTTGAGAATCCGCCAATTTAGGACTCAATAAGTTATTACGAACATTCGCCTATTAATATTGAATTACAATTGGTTTCCAGGCGGAATATCGGACGCCACCGTGGGGGCCGTTTTCTACGGAAACATCCTAATCGGCAACATCATATTCCTGCTTATCTGCCCCAAATGGATCTCGATCCAGTCAGACTGGAGAGCCATGGAAATTATTCTTGACAAGTATAATAATATCTATATAGAAAAAAAAAATCCCTATCTCATTATACGCACGTTTCCATTTTCTAGTGTATACATACCGCGAAAGGCGCGGATTCCCAGTATCGCGATACAATTCCGCGACGAGCCGACCTTGCTCTCGCTCGTCCCCCGCGGCTGCCCAGAAGCTCTTTCGCAGGCACGATAAGATCTTGCCCTTGCCTCGCACCGCTCGGCGGGCCGACGTGCATCGGCGGTTAATAACGTTCATCCGCCCCTTGGCCGCACTACCTCGACCCTCCCCAAACACGACCCCCCCCCCTCCCAGTCACCGTGTTTGGAATCGCGCGACAACTTGTACGCGGCGTTCTATTATATAGCCGCTATCGGCGCTGTTTAATCGCTTCGCGCTTTATCAGCGCGCCTTGACTCACGTGCAAACCAAACTCTCTCTCTCTCTCTCTCTCTCTCTCTCTCTCTCTCTCTCTCTATATATATATATATATATATATATATATATATATATATATATATTATTTCACCCTGGCACGATCATTTATAACTGTAACCTTTTATGTTTTTAAATATATACATATATATGTAATAACAGCAGAGTCGGCAACCGGGAGACGAGGCCGCCGGCGCTTCGGTGGCGCTTCTCCCTGATCGCGTGCACGATCCTGGGCCTAGCTCTCCTCGAGCACGTGCTCAGCATGATCAGCAACACGCCGGCGAGCTTCTGGCAGGAGAAGCACACCCTGGAGGAGTTTCTCGTCGTTTACACGAACAGGTCGCATCACTTCATCGTTCGGCACAGTACGAAAGATGGCCGATCAGTTAAATATACATATACATATATATATATATATATATATATATATATATATATATATATATATCTTTGATTTTTTTTCTTCTGGACTTTTCTTTGACTTTTCTTCTACTTTCGCAGACATCATTTCATGAAATCTTATACAGTTTTAATGACATTCCTTTGTCCTTTCAAAGAATCAACGATTTTCTTGTAGTTTTTCAATATTTTTTGACTTCTCAATACGAATTTTTAATTTTAAATTTCGAATGGAATAATAGAGTGAAAATATGGGATAAACTGTTCGTAAATATTGCACTGAATGGAGGACTGTGAAAACATAACTATGTATTAGAATGAATCGTTATAAAAATGAAAAAAGTTTAAACTCCTCACTACAGTTTTCTCTAGAAATCAGTTGGATTTTTTAAATTCGAAACTGTTTATTACCAAATATTGGGATTTATATATCAACACGTAAATCGCAAAATAAAGCTTCGCCTTCACTGTTTACCTTTGACTATCGTTTTACTTTGAGATCTCTCTATTTATTTGCTTATTAATCTACTTAAAATATCATTGTAATTAAAAAACAATACCCAGTCGATTTAGCAGATATTGCGTCCTTTTCCTCTCTACAGAATATTACATCAAATTATTTTTATATCTATAATAAACAATTTCATTTATAATAAAAGCAATTTGTCACTATCGGTTTGTGAAAAGTGTCAATTAAAACCATAATGTATGCGATGATAAACCTTTGTACATTTTTGCTTTTAGCTCTCCTTACCACAAATTCACACACTATACGATCACTTTTTCGGCCGATATTTTATTCTGAGCAGCGCGAATTTAAGAGCATACATGTTACAACGAATATACGTTCTATCTAATACGTTTGCGAACAATATCGCTGACAAAGAAATAAGTACTCAAATCTAGGCATAACCTTTTTCATTTCTTAAAACTTGTAATATTTTAAACAAACCATCGCTAACATGAAAAAAATATTTTTAATATTTTCAATATTATTTTCAATCAGTATTTTAGCTATTATACTTATAACTATTTCAATAGAAACTTTTTACTTCCTTTAATTATAGGAACTGTATTCATATTATATATCGTTTTAACTTCATTAAATATTAAAATATTTCATTCTACAAGATTTAGAGTTAATATAGACTCAATAATTAAATTTAATTGTTTAATAATTTCTAATGCAATTAAAATTTTATTAATTGTATGTTATTTATATTTATTATAATGTGAAAAATTGAGCTTTGTCGATATTGGGAATTTGGAATGTTAAAAAGAAACTTAATTATTACTAATTTATTATCATGCATAGAATTCACATATTAATCATAATAATTTTAATTGCAAAATTAGTTATTAATAAAAATTTTATTTCAGTTTAATACAATTATTCTGGTAATATTGATTATGCATTTAATAGAGTTATTCATATTATTGAAGAGGGAAATTATGGCTGATTATATCAATTAATATATATATATATATATATATATATATATATATATATATATATATATATTTGCTAATCTTCTTTTTTATTAATTAAACATGGATAATATGGATGATAATTTTTTGAATAACAATAAATACTTGCATTTATAGGATACGTTTTATTTTGAGATCAAATGTCATTTTGAGATGTAGCTATAATAAAAAGCTTAGTTTCAGCTAATCCCTTATGTTGGAGAGTCAATTGTTTTATGACGATAAAGAGGGTTTTCAGTTATAAATACTACTTTAAATCAATGATATTTTTTAAATTTTCTTTTATGATTTATTATTTTAATGATAGTAATTATCTATTTGCTCTTTCTTCGTGAAAGAGGTTTGTCTAATTCTTTAGTATTAAATACAGGATGTATTAGCAGTAATCACTATATTAAGAATCATAAGAGTTTTTTATTGTAATATCAAAACTATTTTGAAAGAATATTGTTGTACATTTCCAGATGTAGTTGTCGAGATGAACAATTATGAATAAATGATAATTCAAAGCTAAACAGTGACCGCGGAGCTTCTTAATTTTGTCATTTATTTTCATTAATTTTACGATATCTCGAGTCTTAATGAATATTTTTCAATTTTGTAAAATCAGGCAAATTTTCAAAGGTACGAGTAAATCATTTGGTATTCAGCATTTTCTTCCATTAATTAATCTTGTTTTTACAACTTTTGAAATAATGAAATTGTCTGCGACAATTGATTTACTATATTTTCGCGGTATGTATTACTGCCTTTAAATTATTACTTGGTTAGAAGAATGATTTGCTTGATAGGGCCTTATAAAGTAGCTTTAACACCTTTATTCAAAGCCAAACCTATAATATTGTTTATACAAGGAAAGGGAAAGATGTATAAATCGTAAATCAATAGAATATTTTTAATTCTTTCGCAGACATGTAAGAATTTTACAACCACTATTTCATAAATACACGAAAATATCGAGAATGTTCTAAATAGTATAATTGATGAAAATAGGATCGAATTAAAGAGGAAGAAGAAAAATAATGATGATTGTGTTTACAGTACATTATAACTTTACGTTTGGTCTCTTCATCTTCATCATTGGCAAAATAGCAACTTTCATATGGAATTTTACAGACCTTTTTATAATGCTGGTAAAGATTGTAAATATATTAAAAATAAATTTGCTATAAGCAAATTCCTCGCCTTTCGAGGTCTTTATGTGAGTGTAAATTTCCTTTTTCCACCTCAGGTGGCGACGGGGATATCGGAAAGATACAAATGTTTGAACGCCCATCTCATGAGTTTGCCGTTGTCGCAAGTCAGCGCGATGGATTGGCAGAGGTTTCGGGAAAAGTACGCCGTTCTGAGTACTTTGGTTAAAAAGATCGACAAAGAGATTTCGGGCATAATACTTATATCGTTCACCAACAACATCTACTTTATTTGCCTCCAGCTCTTAAATGGACTCACGTAAGACGAAATATCATTCAGCTGATGCTTATGTGCATATAAGTAAATTCAAGTCTCTAATCAATAAAATTTGTAGTTAATAATAATGATGATAATAGTGTCAATTTTAATAACTTATATTATTTTTCATCGGCTTTATATCTTGTACCATTATTTGACTTGCATATTTTGCGCATTTAAAAAATCTTTGTTGACTACAGAAATCCAAATTTATTTTCAAAATTAATTTTCTTGAATAATGAAACGTTCCCAAAATAATACTATTATGAACTTGAGTTTTTACGTGTAGTTAAATATATCATACAGATTTGATTATTTGATATAAGTATGATCCATTAAAATTTAATAAATGGCAAAAGATTTAATTCTACAAAGAATTTATGGATATAATTTTCGGAAAATTATACAATATGTACGATACCGCTATTGCAAAAGTGATGTGTCAACTTCAGACGGGTCATAAAGACTCGTATTGGGAAGTAAAACGGGGACGTAACTATGGGTTTGAAAGCCAAACACGATAAGAGCAAGACCAAGAGCTACATAACGTTCATATGAAGTGGCTGGATTTTTTTAACTTTGGATTACTCGTGTGATAACATTACTGGAAAGACTATTTTTATAGTGGATTCAGAAAACTAAGAATTGTTATCATGCTAGAAATTTACCGTTTGTATCATAGCTGCTTTATTATGACACGCCAACGGCAGCTTTTTTAGATGCGATTTGCACCGCGTACACATATTTGTTCCATTTACAAAATGTTCATTTGCTTTCAAAAGAGCTTCGAAATTTGCTCATAATTTGTCACATGATTGAATTTCACAAACACTAACTGCACAAAAAAATAAAGGTCGCTCAGTTATGCTTTGTTACACATAAACATTCCCGGCCGCACCTAGCTCTCGCTTTATTGGCCGGTTGTGCTCCAAAACTTTTCGTTAGTTGTTGAACTTTTATTTTAGTTGCAGATCTGTACATTATTGCGACTTTTGTGGACGCTAACTGCACAGTAAACATTGTAAAAAATTAGTTCTTAAATTAGTTTATAGTGCTTTAAAAATAAAGTTTAGTCTTCCGTTAGTGGCGAATCTGACAACACTCAGAAGATGTACCAACGATTGTACTTCCCAATACCAATTGCATAATAGCAATAACTCAATTGAGCACATAACCAGAACTGACTAAACATATTACCATATCTGTATAGATTATGAAAATTTAAATGCAATAATAAAAAAAAATTAAATAAATCGTTGTTACTTTTCGAGTTATTAGTCAATTTTTAATAGTCAAGAAAAGAACCAGGATTTGCAGTTTCGGTAGAGAGGTTGGAACACGACAATGCAGGAAGGGACTCGCGGGCACCCCGGCGAGTATGGAAAAAGTTTGAAAAAAAGCATATTTCATTTTTCTCTCCCTTAGTCTCTCCGACTAATTCCGTATCCGCAATTTTCACTATACAAAAAAAACCCGATGCTCGTTTCCTTCTACTTATTTTAGAGTTCGCGAGAGTCTCCTCGTGCATTTTTGATTGGCTAATAACTGGAACACTTACAACGATTTACTTAAATTTTTTTATTGTTGCAGTGAGATTTGCATAATAAATACAATTATGATAACGGATCTAGTGAGTTCTGGGACACCTTGTAGAGGAAAACTATGTATAGAAATGGAAGTCGATCTTTGAAACCTCAATTATAACTCTGTATTTCATAATATATCATACTTATTAAATCTATATCTGCAGTAGTAGCTTTAAGCATTTCTTCTCCAAGTTATATAATACTTTAATCGTAAAATAAGTTAATTTTGTCATTAAACTTTAAATTTTAAATTTAAAATTAAATTTTAAACTTCTGGATTCAGTGACTTTCGCATACAGAGATTTTCCATAACCGACCAAACCATCTAACTACGTACATGGAAAAAGTGTATATATAATCAAAACAGTACATTTTAAAGACGTTTTACTAATTTAAAAATAGAATAGTTAATTATTTCAGAATCTGCTGATATCATTCTATAGATGCGGTAGAAATTTTTTAACATAACATTTTGTCTTATCATGATCTAAGCAAGATATACAATTAATATAAAGTAATAGTTTTTTTAAAACTTGCATAAATTCAAAAGTGATGTTTTACATCGAGTCAAATTATAAGGTTTTGACTAGTATACGAAGAAAAACATTTTAATTTTGATCAAAATTAAAAGGACAAAAAGTGAAATTCAATTGAGAAAAGATTTTTTTTGTATATTTTTGTACGTTTTGTCTTAAGTCCACCTGAGAGTCTCATCAGAAAGGTGGCGCGAAGTTTATTTTTAGACACACAGTACTGTTTCAAAAAGTAAGGATATTTCAATAAGATGGTGCCTAAATTAGTTGCAGGAATTGAATATTACATAAAACTGAATGACTGAAAATTCTTTATTACCTATGTCTGATAAAATAATATAACGATGTTGGACTACTAAGCTACTTTAATAAATAATTAAGTCTACAGTTACGCTAATATCTACTTTGTGAGATTGATCTAAATAATATAAAATAATCTTCGACTACTCCTCATAAAGTAAAGTCTTATAATTTTGTTTAATCATCCGAAGACAAGTCGATGTAAAGCATCGCTTTTGCGAAATTCCACGCAAGCGTTAAAAAACACATGACACCTTATATTATTATGAAATGACACCATTTAACTTTAGTATATTATAATTTTTGCTTTTGTCATGTTGCAGGCCAAGCATCTCGGGTCCCTCGCTTATACATTCGATTTACTTTTTTGGATCGTTCATCTTCCTGATTGGCCGGACCGTCGCGGTGACTCTGCTCACGGCGCGAATTAACGATCAGTGCAAGGTTGTCCTGCCGGTACTGTACAGTTGTCCATCCTTCAATTACAGTCCTGAGGTGAAGTTCCATTTATCAATTTACCATCTGTTTATAAATTAACTATCAGGAATGAATCGACAAAATAAACGTCGCTCTATTTCTAATTTTTATCCATTAAATCGCGTGTTAAACTATTGTCAGGCTTAAGTGTGAAATGTTTGTATTATATAGGCGCAACGTTTGCAGCACCAAATTGCAATGGACGACGTGGCATTAACGGGCCATCGATTTTTCGCCATTACCCGCAATTTCATGCTAGCGGTAAGTATATATATATGTATGTATGTATGTATATGTATATATATTTACATACAGTAAAAAACAACGTTAATATACACTGGAATGTCCTGTATTCATTCAACGCATCCTCCAATTCGTTCCAGGTTGCCGGAGCCATCGTCACTTACGAAGTCGTACTGCTGCAGTTCAACGTTTCTTTACAGCGACCGTACAATCGGACGATCGTTGGTTAGCAAAGGGACGACAGTATTATTCAGCTGTGGTTGCTAATTTTTTTTTTTTTTTTTGTTAACAATAATTACAATTGAATCTGGCCGGGGGCGTTGAAAGATATTTGGTATCCGTGGCAAAAGTATACATTGCTAGTAATGAGTATTTGATAAAACCAGAAATTCTAGCACTCCGCAAATAAACTGTAAACTTCCAAACTATGAACCTGTTCGTGGATGTACAATTTGAATTCATTGTCGTGAATATTTCATGATGCGAAAATTTTATTATCGATAAAGAAGGAAACTCTGAGGAAACTATATATTTTTTTGTTGTCGTAACTTAATAACGCACAACATTAAAAATAAATTTTTTAAATAAAGAATAAAAGAGAGATTTTTTACTGAGAAAATATTCTATTTTGGAAATAATTAGAATGAGAAGATTTGAAGAAAAAAAGAAAATTATATGGGAAAAAACTCAAAGAAACGGAAAAATAATACTAAAATCGAAATTTCTCATCCTTTAAGGACTTTATCACTTTTAAATACATTGCTTTGTATCTATGGCGAAAATTACAAAAAAAACTTACAGATATGCTCAGTTTTATCCGAGTTAAAAAAAACTCCAATTAAATTATAATGCTTACGATTCCCCAGGCTCGTTTTCGAAAAATGAGGGTTCTTTTTTGAGACTTAAACGGTTCAAGTAGCGTATTTACTTACACAAATGCAAAATGAACGCTCAAATTGTCTAACGATAATTCTCATGTGTATAAAGAAAAATTACATACTTCAGATTAGTTAATTATTTATTAAATGAATTTATAATAAAACTTAAATTACGTTCACAAACATTTGCATTACAATGAATAAAATTTAATATTTCTCCAATAACTTTGCATTTATTTTTCAGATTGTTTGTTTTTCAGATTATTTGTTTTATGCGAAGTATTGATAGGTGTTGGAGCTTCTTATTTCCAATCTCGGAAAATCCCAGTCACTTGATACACAGAAATATTGAAATGACGACCTTGAAGAGGCCGTTATTAGGAACAAATTGATTTATTTATTCATATTTGATCTAACGATTTAACTAAAAAAAGCACTAAATCTATATAAAGTATAAGGAATAGAAAAGTTTTTTGTGCGGTTATAAATATTAGAGCTGCGTGGCTACTTTACCAATGATTATAAAATGCTTAGTTCTATAAATACAACGAGAAGAAAAGTTCATATACTAGGATTTCATATGCACGAGCTTCAATCATCGGCCGGAGCAGCTTATACTAATTATGCGAATCTATAACACTTTTCAATCTATGACTATAAGACGTCTACTGTAGCCTCTGTTACTTATACTAAGCATTACGATGTATATAAGAGAGAGAAAAAAACGATAAAGATACATTTCAATTGCACTAATTCTTCGGTATAATTATATTTCCAAGCTGCATCGTATATACCTTCTTTTGCTATTTCGTTGCTCATTATCCTATGGTCACATTTTTTGCCACGCTGTAAATATACTAAAATACTAAATACAAGAACTAGGATAATCGGGCAAACCGATTGGTCCTTCGGTATTTAAAAAAAAAAAAAAAAAACACTGAGAATCACGTACAATTCAAATTAATAGTAAAATATTTGATCCCTACGTAATTGAGCCCATAATATAACACATAGTTCGATGATTTGGATTCCTTGCGCGCTCTACCGTTCTTCCTCAAATCTTCTGGATTTGGACGTCCGCGAAATATTTGTTAGACTGAAACAGAAACTTTGCCTAATATCTCTTATCTAATACGATTATTTCCTATATATCGAGCCCGAAGCCTCGATGTACAGTGCAGCCCGATGCTATAGCCAAGCAGCAGCATGGAATTATCATGCGCACGTGCGTAATACAGGCACAGAGAGTTCGAGCGAATGATGCTGAACAATGCTTGAAGGAGAGGTGAATATGTTTGTAATTCATGAGCATTCCCTTGAGCTGTCTAAGCTAAATATCATGGCAAGATAGTGATTCAAATTTATGTAAAAGAAAAAGAAAACTATAGAGGCATTTTAAAATCCTCGAGGTTATTACTTTTAAATGGGAATGAACTGCGTGTTTTTAAGTCCCTACACATGCTTCAAAGCTGTGGTGTTATACATATAGCTGAAAGCTTATAACCTTCTTTGCAATAAAAATTTTTTCTTTTTTCTCCGTAATTTTCAGCTGGGACATCTTAAATGTCCATGAATTTAAATACATAAAGAGCTGTTCTAAAAATTCCGAAATAGCAATAAATGATAGGGAATATATATTATGCATGAACTATATTATACATAGTTAATTTTATACGAATATATTTCATATGAAATGTCAATTTCTAATTAAACATTAAAATTTTGAATGTAAAAATATCCGACATTTCACAATCTATAGGATTCAAAATAAGTATTCATTTGAAGAAAAACATCCCTCACTATTGACTTTCAGATGACCGTGCCACGATCACGGTTAAGGGTAAGTACGTTGTTTGTAAATCTAGGATTAAAAGTACATATTATTTACAAAAACCTAGCATTGACCTTCAGATGATCGTGCCATGGCCATGATTAAGGTTAAATTGAAATACATAGTCGAAACATCGAGATTTCCAAACTGTAGTTCTTTTAGAATTCTTGTAACTTCCTATGTGGATAGGACGTTGTTATATCGTTTTTTAATTCAATAAGTACAAAGAAAGAGAATTACTAATGAAAATATATTTTCCATTTGTAACAAATTATGAAAATTTTGTTAGTTCGTGATATTTTTCTTTTGCTCTCAGTTCAAAGTCTATTAATAAAAACATTGAAATTCATTTATTAGTAAATCCTTCAGCCATCATAAATTATTATGAATAACAATGGTTTGTATAATAATGTTTAGAATAGACGGAAATTTAAAGGACAAATACAAGCTGAGTTACGAAGAAATATGAACAACTTTTATTCTTTGAGTTAGTATAAAAAATAATAAAGTTTTGCATTCAACGGTTCTTAGAAAGCTAAGCTATTATTGTTAAATAGAATAATTTGTTATTCTGATGGTAAATGTATATTGTTTTGTATTCTTATGAACACGTCGTGATCTGTTTTTTTAATCGAAAAGTATTCAATGGCAATTCATCATACAATTTCTGTTATTTAAAATTTTATTAGACTCTTTTCTCAAATATTTATCAATTTTTCTGATGATAGAAATAAATTTTATTACTCGTTCAATAAGTATTTGTAATATATGGATGCTTATATTTTTCATTATCATTTTTGTAATAAAATGATGTAATATCTAATAAACTTTTAAAAATTCTAAACTTTAAGCTTTGTGCAACATTCTTTTAGTCTTACTTTACAAAATCAATTTCGAAGGAAATTATTGAATTATTGAATTATAATTAATTATTGAGAATTTTGAAATTATTATTTGGAGTACAATCGTGTGATTATAGACATGTTTACGAAAGACAACCTTTTTTAATAAATAAAAAACTTTTTATATTGTACTATAAAACTTACAAATATACCTTTAATATATAATTTTAATATATGTTCTTATATGACCTTAAAAAATACAAAAACTCTTTATTTATGTTTTATAACAATGTTCTTTTTATTAAACATATCTGTAAGAAACACACTTTAAAAATCTGAACTTAATCAATTCATCGAGTCCAATCCTTAATTTCAATCCAGAATCCTCGTATAAAAATTAATTCGCATAGGTTTTTTTTAGCTGCGGCGTGTGTCATCTTCATGTATCGAGGTAGTACTGCAGTGTATAAAAAGCAATAAATAGCATTAATGTAACTTTTATCAAGTTACTGTATGGGGTTAATATTTTTTTTTTACTCGACGTAGAGAATGGCATAGCTAGCAAAAGATAAAGATAGAAACAGACAGAAAAAGTAAGAGATATACATAATTAATAATTGCAATCTCATATGATAAGTATGATATAAATAATAAATATAGAATAAGCTTGTGTACCAAAAATATATTTCATAAATTGATGAAAAAATAATATTTTTACAAAGAAATATGACAGTTAAACAGAATTATAATTTTAAATTCAAATTATGGTTCACACTGTAAATGCGGTATAAGCTTGTTAACCGATTGCAGTAATATCCCAAGAAAGGAAATATAACCAAAAAAAAAATTAACAGGATCTTGGTCTTATAATATTTAAGCCTCTTTAATAATTATTTGAATTAATCGAACATTTTTATTTGAGAATAAGAGTAATGTGTATATAGAAAGAACATATTTAAAAAATTAAAAGAAAAACAATAGATTTTCAAAGTAGAAAATATAGGATACACCTTTTCAACATGGTTCAAAAGCAATAAAATTACCCGAACCGTTATGTTAATTCAAAGAACATTTCAAAGCAAACTCATTGAAAAGTTTCAATTTTTTTACAAATTATCTAAGGAATCTAAGAATGCAGATTCAATTTAAAATTTAGAAAAGATTAAAGTTTTAGCTTAAACAATCAAAAACTATTTTGCATACATATGGAACAGATTGTCGATATATGCCAAATGGTCGAAAATTAAGCGGTTTTTGGCCAATTAGGAGAATTAGTAGATGAAGCATTCCAAATTCTGTTGGAAAAAGAAGAATTAAGAGTTTTCATGAAAAATAAAAAGAAGAACCTGTCTTTTAATTTTTAAATAAGTCAAAATCGCACTTTATATCGACGAACTTTTACTAATATTGATATTCGAGCTCCTGTACTCCTGTACGTCCTAAAACTTCGGTTTACTTTGACTCCAGTAGCAAATTTCGTCATTGATCTTTTGAAAAACGATATAACCAAAAGAGTATCTTATAATGCATATATTTCAACGACTAGAGTCAAATTGCTACAAAAGTTCGTAAACTTACAATTACGAAACTGGCAAATTAATACCACCTATAATTGCACATTGATAGCCTACATGTATAATCAGAATACATTAGACCATACAAGAGAAGAAAACTCAAGAACAGAAAAGAGAATAAGAGAGAGATATAATAGATTTGTATAATCTAATTCTATAGATTATACATGGCTATAAAAGTTGAGCAAAATTAATAATTAAAAGAATAATAAAAGATGGTCTTTATGGATAAAGTGAGTGCGATGACGAAAGAGAAGAAGAAATAAAGATACGGATTGTAGATTTTCTAATCTATATGGCCGTGATGAGCTCGACTTTACCTCGCAAACTTTTGTCATGTTTGAGTCATTCTGGTTCTGCTCGGACTGGACCGCGTTGAACTGGACGAGGACGAGCTCGTAAGTGACGATCGTACCAGCGACCTGTCATTGTAAAGTAAAATACCGATAAAGAAGTATACTAAAATTAGTTTAACATCGAGACTATATATGTATATATATATATATATATATATATATATATATATATATATATATATAGAGAGAGAGAGAGAGAGAGAGAGAGAGAGAGGAGAGACAAAATAAATCGCATTCCAGCAAGTATACACTAACATTAGCTTATCAGCGAGTCTCTTTGCATATATATAAAAGCTATATATTGTACACATTTAAGGAGATAGTCAGCAAAACTAAATGTACTTACAAACGTACTTACGGTCAGAATAAGACTGCGCGTGATCGAGAAAAACTTCATGCCGGTCAGACTTATATTGTCCGTGGTGACTTGATTCAAAAATCTTCGTACCTGTTTCCATGCATTAGATCGTTAACATTTTTCATTAGGTTTATTATCTTTTTGGAATCATCGTTGAACCGCAATCGTTTACTCTCAAATGTATGGGCGAATCATTAAATTTTTCAGATTTCAATTTATGAATGTATGGTATATTCGTGCGTACAGTGATGAAATTTGCATGATTCTTATACGTAAATACGAATGTAGAGAATGGAAAAAATTTTTTTTGTACAATTATTATTTTTATAAATCTGAAATTCAAGAGCTCCAAAAGTGCTGCAAAATTATCGTCCATACATTCGTCGCATAAATAATCAAATAAAAGGCTAAATGAAAGAACTCGATTAATGAAAACCTATAATTATAAAATTAGACATTTACTTCGGTCGTGTAACTAGTACTGCATACGCTGTATAGAATTGGAGCAGGCAGAAGCGATTCATCGTGAACCGTGGCCGCGTATAACGAAACTGCCGCCGTTCTCGCTAATAGAAAACCAAAGGAAAAACAGAAGTACGCGGTCTGTATTGCGTTCGCCATTGGCCTGAAAGTATATTGCTTTTTTAATAATAATGATGATGATGATGATGATGATGATGATAACTGTTTGAATCGAATTCAAGAAAAAAAAAAATTGACGAATGTATAATACACCAACAAGAACGCTAGTCTAGGATTTGGATTAATCAGGAGCGTTACTTGAATGAGTTTAGCAGCTGGATGCAGATGAAGTAGAGATTTGTGGAGAACGAGAGCAGCATGATGTCCGAGATCTGTGAATCGACGCGGCGCGTCATCGTCGCCAGGCGATTGAAGTCGACCCGTGCCTCGGACCACCACCATTCTGGCATCGTCTTCACAATGAAACAGTGCTGATAATCCACAATTAGATGATTTGCCCCGAGAAGTTAAAAAAAAATGCATAACTGTATCTTGCTTGGCCACAAGTGTTATAACTATTTTTATCGTGTGGACATTTAATAAAAAAAAGGTAGGCGCGAGTTTTTGGCCATTATAGTGATATTATTTGGATTATATACAGCGGATTACTTTTCAAGTAAATGCATCAATTTTACCAATATACAGAGATGTAAATTTCCATCACATTCTGTGGAATATTCAAATCTTTAAGGGTGTCCAGATCCCTTGAAGCCGCTGTGCTTAAGATTCGAATTTAAAATTCACTAAAATCGGTAGATCAAGTTTTACAATTTTCCGTATATTCAAATCTAACAGTTTGGTTATTACTGTGATTCCTATCCTCGCGGAATTCAAAATGTACAAATTTGAGATTAGAATTTCGACTGATTTCGAGAACTGAATTGTACAATTATTGTCCAAAATCCATGTACGTTTATTCTACGTGTATTCTATAGCTTTATCTAAGTGAATGAAACAAATGTCGATAAATTATTCTTACTTACTAAATAAAACAAAGACTAATCTTTTTTGCTAATATTTATAATCTGAAGATACGCCTAATTATTTATTTAGCATCCAAGGACTGTCATACCGGGCGAATGAGCTACTCAACTTTCCACGAAGTATGTCCGTTTCCATGAAAGAAAAATTGTAATTAGAATTCTATGAATATATGAATAAATTATAATCAAAATAAAAAATATCAACCAAACAATTACAAATTTTCTTTCTTCATTTTCTGCGAGTAAAATAATTTACATGAAATATATACTATAGTTAAAATATTGTCCATTAATAAATTTTTGGTAGTATTCAAAAGTTTACCTATCAAAAATTTACATAATAAATAATACAGGGATCAAATAGCAAAAAAATATCACCTTTCTTCTGACGGAGTACAATCTGTGATTCAATCGTCTGAACTGATCGGTCAGCGCGACACTGACGAGAATAAGAAAAAGATCCATAAAATTCCACGAAAATGTGCATAGCAAATTGATAAACTGTACAATGAATCCTTTCCAAAATGCAAAATTATCATAAGTGAACATCTAGAAAGCAAAAAGAAATAAAACGTTTATAGCTGGCTTTATAAATGACCTAAAGATTATATAATTGTTAATGTTAATCATACTCACTTGCGGGAACTGAAGTGCAAAGTAGGTGGCAAATATTTCCGTGTCACCGCGTATATTCGCACACTCTAAGGCGCTCACGTAGCCGGACAAAATTGACAGGCTATGTTCCACTGTTAATAAATATATGGATTTTCTTTTTATAAGCTTAAAACCATTTGTAATTGTCTAAAATCAGAACTAAGTAAAGTCAAAATTCTAACAGAATCATATATTGTAAAATAATTAGAATGTATATATTTTAAATCTACACTATATCCAATAAATCAAAGGTATTCATGCAATTTCAACATCATCCACAGAGGGAGAGAGAAAGAGGGAGAGGGAGAGAAAGAGAGAGAGAGAGAGAGAGAGAGAAAGAGAGAAAAATTGAGGCCTTGCTGTAACAAAGAACATCAAAGGACGTCTAATGTAAATGAGGAGTCTCCGTTTACCCAGGGCCAGCAGCATCACGCCCACGCTCAGTATCTTGAATTTAGTCGCGAGACTGATATCGTTGGGACGACGTGGATTTTTCCGCGTGGCCAATTCGCGCTCCATGGACTCCCAGGCGACAGCGAAGCTCGGCCAGAGCCAGGCCAGTTTCAGGAAGAGCAGTGTCGTTATGCCCGCCGTGAAAAAGAAAACCAAGTTACCTGCGAGAGAGTATGTTTAATCTTTAGGCTATGTTTAAGTATAGATTAATATTGTATATCGAGTCTTATTATGTAGGCATCGATGAGAATGCAACAATCATTGGTGAACGTTACAATGGTCCATCATGGCCGTAAGTGAAAATGGGACTTTTTGAAATTATTCATAAGATTTGAAGCTAGTAGACAACTTATGTTATAAGAGAGTATATCTGATGAGACCATATGCAGGTTTAAAACCTTGACTTTCAACGCGGCTAGGGCTTTACATGTACATTTCAATCACATACTTTTTAGATTTAATTTGGACATTCATTGAGTCGCTATGATTACTAAAAGTGGATGTTCAGGCATAAAATAAAAAGGGAAAAAGTTTTGGATTGTCATCGATTATAAAGATCCATCCGATACTTTCATCTTTAATGAGGATTGGGAGTAAGTTCAATTTATTTTTCAACACTACATCTTTGCATTATTTTTCTAGGACTAGATTATTGTGACCCATGATCAAAACTTCAATTATTAATTAAACTATAATATAACACATACTTTTTCTTTTTGAATTCCCAATTTACCTCCTGTAAAGATAAAATACTCTGAAACTATTTTCTAAAAATTTCATAATAATAACTTTTTATTTGTTAATCCATGGTATATTTATAATATTTTAATGGAAAATATAGTATTTCATATCAAGTACACCATCTGTTCCTTTTAACATGTAAATTATTCAAAAATCACACAAATGATTATGATTGGTGGCATTGAATACAAAATAATGATAAACGAATGAATTGTAGAATTTTTCATTTTATTATTTCTTACTTGTTTTGCTGGATGTTATGGTGGTGGTCGCTAGACGATACACGCTGAAAATGGTGAGAACGATGGAGCCAATCATAGACAACAGGCAGTAAAGGATTTTAAAACTTCGCCACGAAAACCTTGAAGTGAATCGTTGATAAAACTTGATTAGTTTAATATATTTTGACATCAACATGCATATAAACTTATTATTGATCAAAGTAAACAGCTTTACATGTATGATTCAAGGCTTAAAGATCATTGCTCATAAGCGATAATAATAAATTGTGCGCATTCCAAATCAAATTGGAAAAGTGTGTTTAATATATTGCGCAGAAATAACGATCGATCTAACTTTAATTCCGATGCACTCGTCGTCCTGATGCCGCTCACGGGGAAAACGGCGAAGCACTGGGCCAAAATGATGATCGGCCTCAGTGCGCAGTGAAGGCTCCTCGTGTTCTCGAGAAGATTGAGGTTGGAATTGATGCTCGGTCTTGATGCTTGAAGGAAAATAAGAAGAAAACAAAGCTTTCTTTCATAAATGAGTATGGTAGATTGCTTGTCGTCGCATTCTTTTGTTAAATTACGATCACGCCCTGGTAGAAATGTTAAATATTTTTAAGCTATAAACAAGGTATTTCGTTATGAAAAAAAAACCAAGTAACAAGGTATTTAATTTCGGTAGTAATTAGATTAACAAGGAACGTTTGATCCGGTCATTTCGGCCGATTTATAGATAGATTTTCGAAACCTATTTCTTAGGTATTTAAGACCCATATAATAGTTAGTTTCGTATCAATGTATTTTTGGTTATGATTAACATTTACAACAAGGTCGAAACTAGGTATAACGTCTTGCTAAACAATTAATACCATTGCTATGCATTATTTTATAAATTCATTGACGCTAATCATTATTTTAATTAATAAATTAGAAATTTATACCGAGTTCTTAATTTTGAATTTTTTTTGAATTTTGTCAGTAATATTGTCATAATTGTAGGAGTGTAATTATGTTTCAAAAAAAGGGGTTTTTATGATTTTGATATTAGTTATTTCTTGAAATGTTCTAATGTGCCTGCGCTGTGAGCGCAGCCAAAGCTAACTATAAATCGATTTAACAGTAGCCCAATGCCCTGACTGTCAACGTATTTAATTTGTTTATCAAATCGTATATAAATCGTTGATATCGAAAAATGCCTAATTACAATGTTGATGGATAAACAAAACAATAACTTTCAAAGAAAGTATATTGAATAATGTTCTCAGTTTATTTCTGAATAATAAAAAACTTTTATACCCATTCAATTTGAATTTTCTAACTAATATTTAGAATCAAGATGATTATTTGTTTGAAATCCAATTCCTTTTTTAAACGTTTGAAGTATTTCTATGTGTTGTTTGTCATAGTTTAAACAATAACATTTGCAAAGTCATGTTGATTTATAAAAATCCTTCTACAATACCGATTTATAATATACACTAACCATAATATTATTATAATAATACTGACATGAAATTATTACTGGTATAATAATTTTTGTTTGAATACTTCATATATCTCGTGCTATTTTGAATTGCGCGCGCGTCGAATTGTCGGACGTCGTTTGTCAGCTCGGTTTGATAATTAAATATCTCCTCAAAATTAGCATTGACACTTAACTATCAAGATATCCTTAGAATCTTTATGAAATAATCAATACGCGTCTGACTTATGAATAGGATCTTTCATTTTTTTAAAGAGTTATTAATAAAATAAATCTCATTTCCGGCGGGTCTCTTATAAGAGTCAATGCAGGTTAATGCTAAACCAGATTAAATTTCTGATATTCAAAAGGCTCATTATCAAAACAGACTTTATTATTCTTTTGTAATTTTTTCAATTTACTATCGTATGACATTCCTTTTATTCTATAAGCAACATAATATTATAATATTTTATAAATATTAATTTTTTCGATTGTAGTAATTGAAACTTACATCTCAATGAAAATTTTCATTTACTAGGCCAGAAACAAGGTTTCAGCTTTACTCCTAGTTTCAACTTCTTCCTTAATTTTATGGATAGTGATCACATTTTTCATTCTAAGTTTTGCCTAGTTTTAAGCCATGATAGTTTATTCTATTTTTAATAGCTTACTAACTACTTCCCAACCAATGGAACATTATTCGATTTCTACCAGGGAAACAACGCATTTTGATTTCCCATCGTATTACTAGGGCGTACGCACTAATTCGATCGTTTATATAAATTAAGAG
This sequence comes from Sycobia sp. Sy_11, assembly GCA_018907035.1. NCBI lineage: Eukaryota > Metazoa > Arthropoda > Insecta > Hymenoptera > Epichrysomallidae > Sycobia > Sycobia sp. Sy_11. The sequence continues at coordinate 1,697,192 of JACCIC010000015.1, read as the reverse complement.
GATTTCGTACGGTGGTTAAACATCGTTGGAAGGGCTCTTCGTAATTTGTGGCAAAACGTCGTTTCACCGTGCAAAGCTGGCTAATTAGTGGGGAATTAATTAGCAATAATTACGAATTTCAAACTAGGATCGATAGAGCTTCGATGGGTATTCTCGGAGTTATTTATCCATGAGAGTGGATGATTCAGCTTATGCGCGAAATTCAGTCTGAATGCAGGTAGCCCAATGTGATTTTTATTACATATTAAATCAATGAATCGATTGATAAGCGACTGAATTAGGGCAAGATTTACTTAATATATAATATAAATGGATCAAGGAAGTCTTGATTTAAAAGTTAAGGAAATTTAATCGTACGTGGAAATGAACTGTATTTATTGGAATATAGATCATTTAATCAGTTTATTATTGAACATACTTAGTTAATGTTATTTTCATTGACCGTCAATTTTTGAATTTTTATTATATATAATATATAAAGCAGTATCCAATTTAGGTTAAAAGTATGAAATTATTAAATGTTACGTTTAAAAAGAAATTATTATCATAAAAAATAATTTTTTCAACTATACTTAGAATGACAATTTGACATTGAAATATTAACGATGAAATAGATAGTTCTGTCCTAAATTCGTATTAAGTAATTTACTTTGCGAAAGTAGTTTTCCACGTTTAATTCATTAGTTGGAATTATCGAATTGTTGGATATCTCGAATAAACTTGGCGGAAACTTTAATCCATTTAAGCTACACTATATATTTAACGGCGAAGGTAAAGTTCTCAACCTCGTTAAGATCTTGCGTCTACATTAGAATTTGTCACAATTTCAAGAAAGTATGGCGCAGTCATTGATCGCTAGATTAGAAGAAAACGTTACAATGTGAGTTTTAATTAAACAGTTAATAAAATAAAAAATAATGAATATCGATGATTAGATTTGAATATTCTTGAGACTTGGCTTCGAAAACGATGCCGATGGACTAAATGTGAAAGAGAAAGGATTCGTTATTTTTTAAATTATTATATAATTTTTTTTCAATTCAAATTTAATATTTCATAACTCGATATTCATGCCATTGTACATTAACTCCCTCCATGTAGAACTGATTCGTAATTGAATTTCTTTAGTACACGAATTCTCAGCCAAATGGTCAAACGATTAATCATAGATATTACATGGCCGTTACGAAGTATCTAAAATATTCGTTGAAAACAGCCGGACGAACAATGCATGGATCTTTCTTTGCGGCCTTATCTCGCTGATCTGATTTAGCTATAACTCTGACATTTTACTGTTTCTGAATCTCAAATATCGTTCATGTTGAGGAGGGGGGGGGGGCACGCATCACGAGTCAATCCGGCGTTATAAAAAAAAAAGTACAGAAATCACTGAAGGTCATCACGAGCTAAATCGACGAAACGTTACGATACTTGATATTGGTTCAAAATAATTATTCGAAAATGCATTAAGAAGTTTCTTTTTGATAATCATTCCGCGTAAGTTTTCATCAGATGTTAATTACTTAAAGATTAAATTTCCGATTATAGGTTCGACTTCTTCATCTTTGCATTTTACAATCGGACGAGTTGTGTCTATTTGTATTATTTGTGTCCGAGTTAAAATCCCTCTCGTTTGTATGTAAGCTCCTACTAGAAGATGTGCTCGTAAATATGGATTTTTCTCCTTTCTTGGCTTACGTAATGGCCTGGTTTAACACAATTTTATTAAAAGAAATCTATTTTATTTATTTTATTTTCACTAATTATCTATTTATCACATTTTTAGTATGAAAATTCGTTTTATGTTCAGATTGCGGTATTTTTTAATTCAGGTTAGGTAATAAATATTAGGCATTTCTTCTCCAATTTGCAATCTAATTTTTTTTTTTCAAACTGTGTTAAAATATCCAAATATTATGCTAAAAATAGTACAATTATAAAGAATTCATATATATTTGTAATGAGAGTCAAGTTTAAAAACTTTATGCTTCTAAAAGTATTCGAGTACTAGGTGTATTTTAAAAATATTTATTAAATTACTAGTTATTTTACCTCAGATATAAAAAAAATAAAATTCACCAAACAATCGTGAGAAATTGTTGTAATATAAATAATTAAAATTATTTTTGGAAACAAGGAAATGGGTACCCTCTCGATTTAAATAATTTTTTTTCTCTCTAATAAATATATTATTTATATTTTAATTTTTCACGTGCTATAATTCTACTTCACATTTTGATCTTTTTCGAGTTTCGAATAGATTTTCTCTAGAATTCATTACGCATTAGATAGTATGACATGCCTGGTTCGATATACCTACTGGAATCCTAAAAAAATCTGGGACACGTTTACTCAGTCGAGCCCATTCTGATTTTCTTCCTGGGCCCCAACTAAGCCCAGCGAAATCTAATACGCGTAAAGTGTACGTATCCACTCACCGTCCACAGTCAGCGTGTCCATCTTGAGGGCAGCGTGCGGCGAGTCCCCGGGCCCGGCCGCCGGCAGCGATCTGAAATGCAATTCGGACATTTGCGCGCGCACCTCGATCCACTCGACGGCGTAGCCGAGCCTGTTGACCCGCTCCGTGCTCCACAGCCGGACCACGGAGACGACGAGGGCGCGCCGCCTGCGCTGCGCCGAGGCCCGGCCCCGCCTCGGCGACAATCTCCGGAGCAGACCGCTGAGCCGACGCGAGGCGCGACGACGCCGCGGCCGCGCGGGCCCTCGCGAGCAGGTCCTTCATCGTCTTTCGTCCTCTCTATCTCCCCCCCCCTACACCGCCCCTCTGCCTTCTTCTTGGTCCTTTTTTTTCTGGTACTTTTTTCTGTTTTTTCTGTTTTTTTTTTTTTTTTTTCTTACGTTACAGCGATAACGGCGAACGAGCGATCGGCGTACTCGTTAGCCGAGCGCTGGGCGCACGCGCGCTCGATTCTAATGCGAAGCGCGAATCGAATGGAGCCCCGGAGGGTCTGCGGCAAACACGCGGCCGCGCAAACGGAGCGCCGCGCGGACGAGGGGTTTGTTTGAGCGTCCTCGTTTATTTGTTTCCCGCGGCCGCGACAGAATGAGATTCCTCTATTATAACGATTTGTGTTATTGCGGGCCGATTGGGTTAAAAGAAAAAAAAGAAAAAGGACGACGGATGTTTTATTTCTACGGATTGGCGACGAGAGAGAGAGAGAGAGAGAGAGAGAGAGAGAGAGCTGAAATCGGTATAATATTCAGCGTCTCCGCGTGATTTTGGATTTTACAGAAATCCCTGCCTCGAGGAGAAATTATACAGGCGCGTTTTACGCTCGAAACGCGTCGGCATAGGTACACGCTCATTTAGCTAAATTAACGTTGGTTATTATTTATCGATTTACCGTAAAAAATTTTTTAACGATGACCAATCAGCGCCGTCTCCTTGCGCGCTAAGAATATTTAATTTATATTGACAATTATAATTTACGATCGTCCCGGCTTGTATCAATTATGCAGAAAGATATTTATGTCTATTTTACAATAATTATATATGAGAAAAATTATAAATTAACAAGCAAATGTGTTGTGCGCTTTTCAGTGAGTGCATTAGGTGGCGTCTAATTCGCTGTGAAATCAAAACAAAAATGTTAAGGCACGCGAATCTGTAATTTTCAATAAAATTGTTTAAAGTTCCTTTGAGGACACATTTTTTTTATCAATACTCGATTAATTTTCTACGAGGTTTCGTTAGATATATCTGACCTTTTCAAGCTTTATTCACAATTTCACGTAAACAAAGTGTAGAAAATTACAATTTTTATAAATTTTAAACGATAAAAATTTATTTTAACAAAACAATATTAAAGCCATACTTAAAGTATGCTTAATCGTTAATTAATTTAACATAGCTTTAAACCATTGGTTTAAATATTTATAGAGTACATTAAACCTTGTCATAAATACATTATCGGTAAATATTGACTACGTGAAGGATTTCTACAAATGACTTATCCAGCTTCTGTATGTATTATTAAGGAAATGTATATCTTCTTCTTTATTAATAGTATTAACGTATAATTGAATAAATAATATTGCAGATTTTGGACGCTTCTTAAAAAATGATTTTTTCTATAATTATTATAACGACTTTTCGTGCCCTGAATTTTCAGAATTGCTGCAATGCCTGAAATTGTTCAAATTATAGTTATATTCTTTGAAAACTTTTTGAATTTCCTACTTAAAAAATTAATACTGCGTCTCATTTCTATTATACTAATACATTTTAAAATATAAAAACATTTTAAAAAGGGACATTTCCATGCAAAAATAAGTTTTTCATCATTTTCGATGGGATTTGAAAGAATAATATTTGCACTCTAAGATGTCATTTGTATTTAAAAGGAATTCGGACGGCTAATGGTCAAAAACAGTGTTTTTTTTTTCATTATTAGGCTCGAATTGTCATTTTGAGCAAAATTACGGTTTGAATACATTACACCATATAATTTTAGCGTATATAAATATGTCATTAAACGTATTTTTATCGAAAAAGCGAGTAACTTTTACAAGAAAAATTTTATTCATGTGTAAAGTAAAGATGCATGCTGAAAATATGCAAACAAATTAAACATTCTGATTTTGTTAATGTTTAACCTCTGTACTTTAATTGAATTTAATGAAAAAATTCGCCAAAAATCATTAAAAAATTAAGAAATTCCATGACCAACCGTAGAAAAATTTCAAATATTCTTTTAAAAGGTCAAAAAAGAAGTTTTTTTTTGATTTCACAGAGAATTACACGCATACGCGTATGCATTCATACGTACATAGAATTATGCTAATTATTATTTTATTAGAATTCTTTCGGTGGTGCTTTAACTTTCAACCTTTTTCATAAAACACTATTTCCATATTAATAGATTGAAGCAAAAAAAAAAAAATGAGAACACTGCTTTTCATGCATTCGAGGATACTCTTTTGATTGGTTCTGTAAATGAAATCGTGTTTTATGGATTTTCATTGTCTAGAAAATAAATGTAATAAAAAAAATGCTTTTTGGATTCACTTCTTTTTCAAACGACTTTTCGTTCTCTTTAAATTTTTTGAATGCATCTAAAAACGATTAAGAATCTTTTAACAAAATTGTTACGTATGATTTCCAACAAGGATAATAATACTTCATAAATAATTAAAGAACACTCTCCATTTTTTCGGGATGAGCAGATAACATTTTCAATTTTCTTAGAAAAAATTTGAAAAAATTTTATTGAAAAATCTGAAAAAATTGCGAACATTCTTTAGCCAATATTAATTTATTTTTGTTCTTAATAAATATTTCATTCAGTCTGCAATTTTTAAGATAAAAATTTGTTAATGTGTAAAAAATTTACTACGATAATTTTCTTTTTTTCCCTTTTTTTATTAACGAAAGCTTTAAATGAAAATTTTTGTAGAACCAAACTACCTTGAGATAAAGGAACCCTTACATTGTTTGAACGATTTTTGAATGAATTTCTGCGAAATTTGGATTCAGTATATTATCTAAAAATCAAAAAATGGACCATTTCTGCAGTTATTTTTATATTGCTCATTTACAATTTCGAACATATGTAATTACGAATATCGGCCATAAGTTTTTAGCAGTTTCCACAGAAAAAAATTCAAAAGATAATTTTTCGCTCTTTCTTTGCCATGCGCTTTTGAAACACTGAAGCTTGTATCGCAAAAAATCACAACAAAAAATATTGTACACAGCAAAATTGAGAATTAAGTAGTAACGGAGGATTTTTTTTTTTTTCATTCATCCTTGTTTTTGTCATCGCGTTCGAATCCACGTCGCGGGAACAATGAGACGAGCTCAGCTGCCAGCGATAACGGCAAGCAGAAGCGACGACAGCGTTATTCTACACCGCTCACCTGGCGTCACCGACGTGTCTCGGGGGCGGCCTCCTCGCCACCGCCCAGACAGCGAGCTGACGACGGCCGCTCATCAGGGACGCCTTGCCGTTCCACTGCTCGACCCGGTACGGCCTCGTCGCGACGGCCGCGCCGGGCTCGCGGTTCGCGGCAGCCCCGACCTCGATCTCGGGCCCCGTCATCCGCCAAGCCGTCGACGCCAAGAGAGCGCACCGCGGCACCGGCGGCGACTTACGAGTCAGAGGGCGCGTATACTCCCCCTCTCTGGGCCGCAGATATTAATATATTAATGTACATGCAATTGGCAATACTGGAGAGTGAGAGGGATAGAGAGCGAGGGAGGGAGAGAGAGAGCTGCATTGGTCGTCGCCTATTCTTCACGCGAGACGCTAATTCAGCGGGGTGGGCGGGATCAGGTTACAATGTCGTCGTCGTCCTCGGATGATCGAGACGAGCGGGTTTTCCGAATGAACGTCGGGAGATTTCATACACGCGCGCGCTCTGGTCGCGCTGTTTGTGAATATTATCGTATACAGTGGCGTTTTCTTTCTTGGGGCGCACAATGAATTTCGTTCGTTTTATGGAAAGTCGTAAAAATGACGGGTTTTTGTCGATTTGGCGGACGATAAAATTTTAACAAAATATTATCGGCTAAAGTTATACGTATAGTATAGATCTCATCAAGAATCCGTATTTTCTCTTTTAAAGTTACGCGTGAGATTTCAGAAGATGTTTTAACCAATTATCTAAATGGAAATTCTATAGTATCTCAAACCAGCTGCTTATTCATTTGACTTTGTATGAAAAAAAAAACAATAAATAAAAACAACAGTGAATGTAAAAATACAAACTGATCCATTCGTACTGAAATGAATTTAGAGCGCGGAGGTACTCTTTTGATTTGGCTAAAGAGAAGAGTATATAAGCTATGTGGGCTACAGGTCCTTACGTTAAATTTATATCTAGTCATTTTCAGATATAATTTAATATATTAAATAGGCTGTAAAAGAATAAAAAAAAACCTATAGCAAAAATTGAAAGTTGTCTCGAACCAAGATAAATACTTGTTAATCGTATATCTGTGTAATCAATCGTATACGTCACACTGAATAATTGCAGAGTAACTTTTATTTAATATTCTTCTTATGTGCATTGACTTTTTGTTTATTAAACGTATTAGCAGCATTAACAGTGTAAATAAAACACAGCATTAGTTTAGTGTAAATAAAAAATCGTTCGAAATCCCTAAAAATCGATTGATCCCTAAAAAGCCATCGCGATACAGTATATATAACGCAGTTACGTGAAAAATCTCGCATCTGAAAATCGAAGGAAATCTCGAGCGTAATGATTATATATTTATTATCAGTTAGACACGAGGAAAAAGGATATACACGCTACCTAACGGATAGTAGAAAATTAACTGTGCAGTTTTTTCCATTAGCTTATAGGCATTGGGATCGAGCATGAGAACTGCTGTTGCCAAGCTATTCGATGTACTATTCAGATTTTCAATGGCGATGAAATTGATAAGCGATAAAAAGAAACTTTAAAAAGGATACCGCTGAACATAATTACTGCTGACAGACGTGATTTTCTTTGATTTTACTTTTGATTTTATCTGGAATAGAATAAAAAAAAATATATATATATATATACTTTTCTAAAAAAGAGTGTCTGAAAATCCATCTATCTTTTAATAAACTAAGCAAATTTGTTTATTTTAAATTCACAATAACAATAACAATAAAAGCAATAATAATAATAACAACAATAACAACAACAACAATAATAATAATAATAATAATAATAATAATAATAATAATAATGACATAAATAATCGTTCAAAATCAGCGCGTATTACTTCTAGTAGAATAAACTTCACCCTGACCCTGAAACTTGGCAAGAAAATGGGCTCTATTTGTTTTAAAATAACGATTTGTACGAATGCCACACATGTCATCTCTTTTCTCATACAATGTCCATCATGATTTGAGCCAGTAACATAGTCTATTTAATAGAGAAAGTATGGATATAAGTGAGGGAATTTATTATCATAAACAATTTAATCAATCTTTTATCTTCGTGTATGAAATTTTTAACTTTATTCGTGGCGTTTAATTTAGGCTTGGAAACATTTTAGTTTTCAAAAATATAAAAGATTTTTGTATATTAATTTAAATAAAATACACTAATCATAGTTAATAAGAAAAATAAATTATTTGTTGGATAACTATCACCGGTTAAATATTTTGACAATTTTCAGAACTCCAAGTCCAATTCTCACCTTACACTATTAAAATCCATAAAATAGAAATCACGTTTAAATTTATAAGACATGTGCTGGTAAACATTTAAAATTTAGACACTTAAGATTATATGAAACTCGAGTAAAAGAAAGTATTTTTTGTAGAATCAATCAAAAACTATTATTAATATACTTTCCAATATCACACTAACCATAAGTAATAAATTATGTATCAATATTAATATAACAGTATCGATTACTGTAATTATAGTATTATATATTGCTATAGTATAACAAAAAACATTAGCAAAACAATAATTAATATGTATACTAATTTTCTCTGAGCACATTTTGAAGAGTATCGTCAATCAAAAAGTAGAATGAAATAATATTCATAACGTTCGTTACATCATAATTTTATCAAATTATTATATTGATTTGTAATTAAATTATTTTAGTATAGTTTTAATAAAGTTCCGTGAGAAATTGAAATGGCTAATTTATTGCTCTAATTGCATGAATGTAATTTATTTTATGAAATAAATTTAATTATTTTTCATGTTCTAATAAAATATAATTAACATTCTTATGTTACAAATTTCAGTAATCAATTAGTCTCGAAAAATTCACGAAATTACGACTTGAATTCATTGTATATAATTTTGCCGTTACAACTATTCAATTCTTTTTTTTTTTTAAACACGAATTCACACTTTTCATTGATATGCATACATGTCGTATTTCTCAATTCTAAAATACACTCGAAGATAATGCATTCCATTACTCATAATAGTCTATTATTTATTAATTCCTTATATTTACGTATTAATTACTTACAATAACTGTATAATAGTGAAATATCGTAAATTAATGGAGTCAAAATCTTTAGGATTATTTTGTGTTGGTATTAATTAATTTAAAGGCGTATATATATATATAGTATACATGCAAAATAAATCACCGATCCAGACATGCTCATTTAGACGCCCATTCAGATGCTTTTACCATGTACAAGTCTCGTCCTTGTGCCCAAGCAGTACTCCCGGTAGCGCGCAGCACCGATATTCAGCGTCGCGATTCACCCGCAGATCGGCCACTCACTTCGTCTCGTTACTCTCGGTCCTTTCGCCACCCCCCCCCCCGACCCCACCCCCCAAAAATACTCGTCCCCCGCGTTTCTGCTGTCCTCGCTCTTGCGCGCTGACGCGCGCTCGCCGCTAAAGTACCGGGCCGTCTCCCTTGGCCGCGCGCGATTCTCCCCGTGTGCAATTGTTCGCGCGTCGGCCGCCCGCGCCACCGACTGTACTAAGGCGACGTCCGAATCGTCCAACGTCGGGCCGCGATTATCGCGCTCGGCGATCGTCAACTCTGTCGCCCCCCCCCCCACTCACCACCTCCTCCACCGTCGCCGTTACGTCCGTCGCGCCGTTGGTACCGAGGAGGCCGCTTCGCTCAGTGTCCGCGATTATCATATAGGGCGAGTCATCGCTGTGTCGGACCGTGAGGGGGACGCGGATTATGGTACGGAGAATTCGCAATATATATATATATATATATATATATATATATATATATATATATATATATATATATAGATTATAGGACGATCTTTATAATCGCAAACTTTAGTCTGATAAACGAAGGTGACAACGAGAATTTGACAATGAATCTCTGAGCGGAGGAAAGTCTTATCTTGTCTTATCCTTAGAGGCTTCTTAGAGAAAACAGGTCAAACAAATATTCTTGGTTATTTATTTTCTGTTCTCTTTTTTTGTCTTTGTTAATAACCGCTCGTCTATCTTGGCATTGCACTCAAAGATGCAGTCACCATTTTCAGTGGTATTAAAATGGACTATATCTAGTTTTTGTACATATTATTTTCAATTAATTATATGATTTTTATTATATTTTGTTCTTGATCTTTGCTTTACCATTAAAAGAACATTTAGATAGGGGTTGTTGATAAAGAGAAAGTATATTCCATGAGAAATGCATTATTGTTTATTTTCAGACAATATTCAATTATTAAACCCATGTCTTTCACATTTATTCGTTTATTTGCGTATTATACACTATATTTTGAATTTCCAACCTAAGTTTTATTCAAAAGATTTTATAAAATTCATTATCGAAAATTATTTTCTCGTGTGTTGATATTTCCAGTTACTCTTCCATTTCAGAAATTTCAACATTTTTGAATTTAGGATTTTCAACATTTTCTGTCGAATCATACTACTTTGATTTATTAATTTGATTGTATTCATCGTTTCGGAATTTTATTCTGAATCGAAAGCAAATAAAATCCATCATCAATATATACAATATATTTAAAATTCAATTCCTCGAGGTCACAACTGATTCTACGGAATTTAAATGTTGGATGATACTGCCCAATCTAGGGTTAGGAGTCAGAACAGTTCTGGGTTCTTGTACGGAATTTTAATTTTGTAATATAAAAAATTATATCAATACTTGCATTTCACAAAAATTTCTTTAAGTTATCATATACAAAGTCTCGAAGGTAATCCCTAAAAACTCTGAAGTCAGCCCTTTGGTGAGGCAATAAAATAACCCGTCGAAGAATAATGAAAATTATGCAAACAAAATTCGTACAAGGAATGGCCAAAATTGAATTATTGTATTCAATGAACCGGCATTAGGAACGAGACGTAATCACGTGACTATAACGAAGTAAACGTAGACGACGAATGTACGCGGAGTCGCGTCTTATGGTCATACTAGTTTATCCATGAGAGTGGGGAACGGGACTCCATCTAACGACCGAGATGAAACCTGGCCCGACAATGCAACGCGACATATGAAATGAACGTTGTCCGATCTTGGAAGTTTTGACACGTTGTGTACTCTGAAAATATAAGCCAAAGTCTTCAAATATAAACCTTTTCCCATTTAAAATATTAAATTTACTAATATAATAAGATTCGATATATCATAATTTTTAAGCCTCACACTTTTTGCGCATTTAAAATTAAAATATCTCAAAATTTATGTGCTTATAGAGCTTTTCAGACTAAATTTGGATTCGGTAATTTTAAAATATCCTCACGGGTTCTAATACTACACGGGTCGATTTTCAACATTTACGTCCCGGACCTCCGTGGAAATTCTATTTATAACGCGCAACTCGCAATAATTTTGACCGAATTCCACGAGCAAATTGATAAATTCTAATTTTATCAATGCCATTCGTCATGCACCATCGACATACGAGCATTCGAATTAAAATAACAGCCAATAATCTCACCCCCATACTCGTTTTGCAAAGAAAATTCTTTTTTTCTCCCTCTATAATTGCGTCGCGGTCGCGCCCTTTTACCCGACATCCTATAATCGGATTTCCACCGCCGGCAGTAAATATTTTATAAGCTCGAACGTTCAATGTTTACGGAGTCCTATCTCTGTTTACGGACATTATTTGCCGTTAAGTTAAGATAGACATCTTCGTGTATATGCTTTAGTTGCGTTTCAAAACGTATTTCGCGCACATATTTCGGATGTGACCGATTTGTCAGTGTTTAAATAAAGAATTCGGATGCGCGCGCGCGCGCGCGTGTGTATATGGTTTTAATTTAACGATTATAATTTTTGGGTCATGAAGTACACCAGATACCCCCCTCCCCCCACACACATACACACACATATATATATATATATATATATATATATTTATAGTGATGAAGCAGTTTTACTTTGAGCAGTATTTTTCTTCTATCAACAATGATCGACCACTTTTCTTACTATCGATGTAGAATAACGAATTTTGCAATTAGTTGCCATCATCAACATATACATACGTGTAATATGAAATGTAATTTATCGCGCAGAAGGCACGCAGTTGCGCATCGCGAGTGAATGAACATTTTATATATATATACATAGTATTTAAATACTTACCTTTGCCGTGTATACAGTACAATTGTACGGGCGCGTGAAGTAACGTAACCTAATGACCTTGGCTGTAAGATGGGTGAGTAATCAAAGCTGTTTATTTGTCGCACGATATTACTCGTAATTACATCGTTATTTACATGTGTAAGTCGACATGTATGAATTATCCATTCTGCATAATTGCACGCCCGCGATTGTCAATTATATTTGTCATTCGAGTCGCGAAGTTTATTTCTTTCGAACAATAAGAAATCACGTATGTTGGTTTAAATTAGAAACTCGTTCACCGCCGGGGCGAAGCACGGCGCACAATGCAAACATGGGAATTAATGCAAACAAAACTCGTGCAAATTAATTATATTCTCAAAGAGCAAATATCTGTGAAGGATAAATACGGGAAAGCTTTATATATATACATGTGTGTGTGTGTGTGTGTGTATATGTGTTCGATGACCTATAATCTGCACTGCATGTGCATCGATACAACTATCTCCGATCTTAATATCTATGGAATCACTTCAGCCTATGAAATTATTCCTTACTCATCGTTATTCGCTGGTAAAATGGTAATTTTACATAATTATATTCTTATAAATATGCGTGCCCAATACGCCTTTATACATTTAAACGTATATCTAATCATAAATGGCACTTAATTTCAGCGAATCTATTTAGATAGTTAAAATGATCGCGACACGTGTAAATATTCATTTACAATCCCATTGACGTATAAAATGATCGTTCAACTCCAGTATAATGGGGCCAGAGATCGGTGATTATATAGATACGTGATTAATTAAAAAGACACCGGCATAGATCAATGATTTTTCGTTACAAAATTATTTTCATTCTATGTATTATGAAGCCGAGTTGAGAATTCGGTTCATTTTCGTATCTCGTTATACTACCTATGAAGTTAATTATATTAAAATTCATTGTACATATCTGTGAATGTAACATATGATATATGGATCTAAACCTCCAAATTGGTTCAAAAGCTATTTTGCTGTTTTGATAAAATAATTTTAGAATTTAATGGTCATCGCATTCAGAACGTTCCTAATACGAATAAGTAAAGTCTACGTTTACGTTTATTTTTACATACCGTTTTTTTTTATTTAGGTGTTTCAAAGATCCATAAGCTAAAACCTCAATTACTAAAAAAATTGCTGGTGCATATAAAACTTAATTTCATAATATTTATTGGCCAATATTATAATAATTAAAAATCTAGGATATAAAAAAACTCGAAAGTCTTTGAAGTTTTATTTACTGATGAATCTTAATTCGATTCCTTCTTTTTTTAAAAATGAAAATGGAAATTTAAAGAATAAAAAAAAAGTAATGTGCCCATCTGGAGCTCGAACCTTTATAGTACCAGAATCTACTGTTATGAGAGCTATCAATTTCGATGAAAAATTTATCGGGACGAGATGATTTGCAAACGCGAGTACATAAATATCCGTGAAAAAAAATATCGCACGTTATACTTTTTATTTAAAACTTTAGGCCGATTCCAATGTTTTTCAAGGTTAATCGAACTTATCTCGACACTTTACCGAATTCTGCCGATTCAGCGTCGAAAACGAGCGCAGCATTACACCGAGGCAGTTATGGATCGTTATACATAGACAATCGACAATGGCCGCGCGAATGCACGAGCGTCGTTGGCCGGATGCCGCGCCGTCCAATATCGACTATTGCTGATTTTTATTTTTCTCCTTATGGCGGCCAAGCGAAACGATACTGAAGTTCGTTTTCCCGATACGTGATTGAAGATTTTCACCGTTGACCTTTTTGCTCGGTTTAAAGGACGTGCGGTGTCGCATTAGTGTAAAAAAATTATTAATGTGTAATTGTTATGAATAATTTTAAATACTGGTATAATTGTAGAAAATGTTGTCGGAGGTGGTTTAAATGGCAATATCTCCCGACACACTGTAGATGATCTTTCTAGATATAAGTATGAGAAATAGATGGACATTTATTAACATTAATAACGAGACAATTTACATGGCTTTTAAAAATTGCACAATGTTTCATAACTGTTTTTTAACTTTTGTCTCAGTTAAGTTGGGTTAAATATCTCAACAATTATTAAGATATCTAGTCAAATATATTGCCAATTATCCTTTATCCTTTTTAGGTTCTGTTATAAATGCAGTTAAAAAGAACTTTTAAATTTACAAAAATAAATCTACATTGTTGAAAGATTTCATATATTTCTGCGATTATGCATGTCTCTTTTTTTATTTTTACCACCGTCAATAGATACATCTTTATTTAAAAAAAAATACAATTTGTAAAAATAATTGTACTTTAGATAATTGTATAAAAGTGCAATGTGGAAAATATAAAGTGTACCTGAAACAGTAAAATCCATTTTTTCACATAAAATTAATAAACTCTTTTGAAATACTGTAAACAAAAGTTTTAAAGAACAATTATTCAATGGATCTGTTTTCTACTCAAGGTGTAAAAATAAAAATATTGGCGGTTTACCTTATCGGGGCTCCAGTTTATTATATTAAGATCTAACCATCTTAATTCATAATTTTAATTATAAATAAATGTTGTAAATCAGATACGATATCAATACAAACATCCTAGAAAAACAGTTCTAAAAAATTTACGGGAAAGGTTTTTATATAATAAGAATTAAATTATCAATTTTTTTTTATGTCTCTCTAAACAAATCGCTGCATAGTCGGCACTGGTAATAAGAAATCACGCTGAGACTGGAGAAAAGCACAGAGAAATATGCTATCAATATGATAAGGTAGGTGCTCGATCTTTCATGTTTTCCAGCCCATGTTTATAGGCATCCTCGTAGTCCTTCGGCAACCACTTGCGTATCCACGGGACACGAGCGACTCTCCATTCGTGATATCCGATAACGTACCATAAAATTGCTCGGTTCACTCGTGTATTCCATATCCGACACGAAGGCGCAATATAAGCTTTGACATCCGGGGATTTGCGGACGACGTGGAAATGCAAAAAGAAGGTTCCGGAGCGACGTATGTAACGCCACTGCATAAAATGACATTGGCATTATACTGATGTAGGATTGTGGTCTGGAATAAAAATTTTATAGTTCGATAATATATGGATTTTCTTTTTGCTGTAAATAAATTCAATTTTGAATCATTTTCAACACTTTTAACTATAGAAATATAATAAAAGAGCTTCATCTCGTCTTATTAGATGACCTTACTGATATTGTCTCAATAGGGACTTTCATATTGCTTAATGATTATCAGATTCATTAAATTATATATATATAATGGAGCAAGTATGTAGAGAATGATTTCGAAATTTATGGAAGATATTTTACACGAATGGATTGGCATGGGATACTCATTAAGGACCAAGCGAAGGATCTACGGCTCAATTGAAATAAACAATATACGAATCACATCACACCGGTATGGAATCTTATAAAGAGAAATTAAGATGGAATATAAATTTAATACGAATAGAGCAAATTCAATCTGATTACCAGCAAACTCATTTAGAAATTAATGTTTCTGATTGACCCACATATACTGTATAATTAGGAGAGTTTTTTAAATGAACATTCCAACTTTTAACTTTAGACATGATAGGCGATTAACGCTTAAAAAAAGGTTATAATAAAGCTACCTCCGAAGATACATAAATTTTTAATTATTGCAAACTGCATTAAGAGCCGTTGGTTTATTAGAATTTTTTACCTTAAATCTGATTTACTCTTCGATTCCAGTGCTAAACGCAGAAATTGTTCATGAAATCCCTCACTGCGCGGTCTATCACCTTTAATTAGATGACAGTCTAGTAATTTTATTTAACATTGTGCTACACATGGGAATAGAATAACGTTAAGTAATAAAACATGACTGGACTAATTTCTGAGGGATCATCAGAGCTATTTCACTGAACAGGAATTAAATCCATTAACCATACGTTGGCATCTCTTGTTTTATAACAGAAGTAGACGATGGATTTTCTATTTCATTCTGATCTATCTAGTAAGAGTTTTATGGGTAAAAAAATACTGAAAGCATATGTTAAGATATGACGTACTAATGCAACGAATACACTAGCAACGATTTAGCAAATACATAATTATTCCACTAAACGGTTATATACTTTGCTGCTTATGGTCTAAGTAGTAATAAACAATGGCTAGCAAAAAAATTAGTTCCAGTCTATTAAAGTAATCAGAATAATGTATGTAAGTAAAATTTCAAGAAGAGATATGATATTTAAATAACACATCAACGGAAGAAGGGGAAAAAATAATCCATATAGAGAATTAATATATGATTTTCAAAGTAATGAAAAGGCTGAAATGAAAATGTGTCGTGGAAATTTAATCCGTTAAGATCCTGACTTCTCGGCTTGGCGAAATTGTTCTTCTGGTGGATATTACAGTCATCTTTCTTTGTGCATAAGTTGTATTGAGAAAGAAAAACTGCGTTAGCATTTCCAAGCGAAGAATCATCCGATGTCTTTTATAGACGTTTATAGCTGGTTTGCTGGAAGCGGAATTGTCTGCTAATCTTGAATAATCTTAGCGAATAGAGTGAATTACAGGTTAGGAGAAGATTCATATAGGAACGAAGACGCACATAAAGTGCAGTAAGAAATCAGCCAACTAATAAAATTATACTTGATTGGACACCGACATTAGTGCTTAATTCATTGCCGTGAAAACTTGCTTACGTTATTGGCAAAATCATGGTCATCTACAGAAATATGCCGCAAATGATCGGATGCGGAATAAAACAAAAACCGCTAATGTCGCAACTTTTGAAATAAAACAAGATTAACGGAGTAATTGAATTGTCCAGTTTTTATGGACTGCCCCGAAGTCCATTTTATGAGTTAAATCGCCGATAAATCCTTCACATGTTGATAGTTAGTTTTCAATCTTTGGATCTGGATAAAGGATTGTCGGAAATCAGGAAAGATATTTTAAATCGGCCGTTACCTTCCCGAAAAATGACTATTGAGACTAAATCAATATAGTGAATATATGATACAAAAATCGATATTCTCATAAAATTTTTTTTTTAATGTATAAGATTGTCTAGTTATCAAAATCGCAGATGGAAAGATAAGGTATAACATTGGATAAGATGTATAAATAATATAAAAACCATAGTTTAGAATATAATGATTGGTTTGAGTATTTATTTCGGCGCTCATCGTTGATCCACTCATGAACAATAAAACACTAGAGACTAGCGACTTCGTTAAAATGTAAAAATTAAGACTATAAATACAAAAGACTCAAAATAATATCAAAAACACACATGCACACACACGCGGAGAGCTCATCGTAATGCTCGATGTCATGGTTTGCCTTTTTTTCTGTCGTCGCGAGAACATAACATATCAGAACGCAAATGATTTACAAGACAATTGTTTTACTTTTTCCTCCATATCGCCGTCATAACTTCTCATCGACCTTTCGCATTAATGACGTATACTTGTCAGCCAGCGAGACTGAGAAATTTCATCAAACACTTACAATTATGCAATATCACTTTTAAATATATCTATATATTATATAGAAAATCGGTATCGCTCGCTCGTATCGACGCTGCGGTTATGGCACCCAGCCGATGTCTCGCGCAAAAACGGGCCATCATCTCGACAAACAATTCCAAACGACTCCGTTATTACAGCCTTCCTCTACGCTGCGCGGAATTCTCTTATTACATTCGAATTCGTGCATTATAATACATTGATATATATATTTACATATACATTAATTTAGTCGTCGTAATAAAAATTAAAACAAACTGTTACCATCCAGGGAATTAGAATTCGTTGGATGGAAGATTAACATAAAATCCTTCGTTAAACTAAACACGCCATCATTATAATTTCATTATAAATGCATCATGCGCCGTGTTAACCGTCCAAGTTCGCAATTAAAACTGCGTTAAAATAATTGAAAATTTCGGATGAAATTTATATTGTACAAAAAAATTCCGATATATATATATATATATATATATATATATATATATATATATATTTACGCTATCTAAAGCACACTGAAAAAGAATTTATTCGTTCCAAAGTAATCTACCATTCGCTGGAAAACCCGGTAGTTTATTCCCTTTTGTAATACATATACAGGCAGAATAGGTGTATTGTCCACACGGGTTTCATTAAACATCACATGTTCAACGCAACGAAATTCATACATCAAATGGGAATTCTCGACTGTCGAGTCAGATTCGCTTAGCTATACTTCAACCCTACTGACTATCAAGGATCTTTCGGGCGATCACGATGGCACCCCTTTTTTTTCTTCAATGCACACCAACGGAATGTAAGGGAGCAAGCAGTTTAGCATTGATTCCTCGTAAAAACAAACTTATAACGTTCATCTACACACCGACGAACAATCGGTTCACACCTCCACACACGGAGGAATAGAAGTACACATCTTGGGAATCGCGCCGCGCATGTTTGTACAGGAAATTCTGGGTAATTCTGATTTCGCGCTATCCACAGGCTGATCCAACTCGCTTCGCATCCACATTTACAATGACTGAATTCGCGAATAAACCTGCCTATTATTTCTTCGCCGTTATTTTCTCACTCGCTCGCGTGATAATTCTTATCGTCTGTATTATAATAGACGAAACACGGTTAACGTATTTACACAGGGAAAGCGCAAAGATCGCGACGACCCGATCCTTTGCCAAACGAACGAAGCTTCCATTTACACATCGGCGTACGCAGGCTCTGTGATATTTACAGTCTAAGATACAATTATCATAGCAGCGCCCGACGACGAGACCGAGGGCTACATGCGCTCAGCTACGAATGGGCATTTTTTTCTTTCTCGGGATAACAAATCGACTCTCGAACGGGGCGCCGTGAAAAAAATTCCTCGGCCACGTGGATAACAACGAAATATTCGCAGCCCGTTGCCCTCGAACGGACGCGACAGTCGAATGCCAAACGGCAGCGGTCTATATAAGACACATCCATAATTCTCTTATGACAATAAAGCGAGCGACTGATAAATGTATTCTCGATTCAACGCGCAAATTGCCGAATCTCAGGCCGAGAAAGTCCTCGGCGAGCTGGCGATTTATAGGATAACGAAGAGAAACAAGCAAGCATATACATAATGGGACGGGTGGCGACGGCGGGGGGGGGGGAGGGTAGCAGTTACATCGGAAAATCCCGCCGTGCCCTCGGACTTTTCGGGGCTCGCGCTCGTTCGGCTTTAATGGTAATTTATAGTTCTGTTTGTCCCGCGATTTTTGCCCCCTCTTTTCTCTTTATACGCGAGCATCGGGAATCGGGGGGGGAGGGGGAGAAGCACACGCTTCGTTTCCACGCGGCGCGCGTCCGCCTCGGTCGCGGTGAAAAACTTTTCGGAAACCACACTCGAGAGAGCGATGTAAACTCGTGTCGAAATCTCTCCGCCCGTCCTCGCTCCCTGCTCGAGCTGTCGCGTCACTTGAAAATCAGAAAATCAAAATAAGATTATTGTTATTCTTAATATTATTATTATTATTATTATTATTATTATTATGCAACGCTTTCGTTGATCTTTGTACCCATGTGAAAACGTCCAGAGTGAATATTGTGCTTCTTTTGTATACAATATATTATACATTTATGTATTATTCTCGGGATTTAAAAATTTCGAAAATGATCTCGTACAAAAAAAGAACTTATAATATTACTATAAACAAAGCTGTACAATATATTTTTGTGTCTTGATTATTGAAAGCTTGTGCAAAACCATTATAATTATCTTGTTTATCGAAACAATTCGCGTCTCTTTACATTTTCTCAGCGGAGTTTTGCGGATAGATTCACAAAAAAAAAAATCGCAACTCACCCACTGTACTTTGATTCCGAACGCTAATAATCGAAAACAATAGCTAAAAAATCCTTTTTTGCGCTGTAAAACGTGAAAAAAAAACACTCCATCGGAGATCACAAGCGGCATTGTTATCGATTACCCGCACACATAGCCACGCAAATTTAAGTCGATCTCTGTCCCGAAATACCGAACTGTCTGTGTGCACGCGCGCGCTTGTGTGTGTTTAGTGTGGGAGAAAGAGAGACTGTATTTTCTATTATTTACACCATTCGTCGGCCGCGGCGATCGCGTTTCCGAGAGAATGACGGTTCTTAATAAGAAAAATTCTATATATACCTTTGATTCCAGACGGCAGATAATTTGTGTTTCGCATATATATATATATATATATATATATATATATATATATATATATATATATACATACACACCGTCGATGAAGGATACTTTAACTCAGACCAGTCAAATGTATATATAACCTTGCGGAATATTGTCGATCGGTCGCCCATCTGTTATTTATTCAAGCGAATTTTTCGATTTGACGTATAAAGATTTGTGCATCAATATTTTTAGGTCCCCATATCTTCAGATCTTAAGATTTGCTCGATTGACTCAGCTATTGACTCTTTGTTTGTAACTGTAAATGTAGTCTAACATATATATATATATATATATATATATATATATATATATATATATATATATATATATAAAGTTCCTCCACTATCTTGTTGACTTTCATGAATATGTTAAGATTTCTATTTCAACTAGACATCCCCCAAAATATGATTATATATTTTTTGAATTCATACACAGGAATATGTTTGTATATGATTTATAATATCAATATAAATCAATTACGTTTGAATTATACTTCAGTTAGTAAGCTAAAAAGGCTTTTTCTTGAGCTTTTTATGCAACAGTGAAGTTGACGGATGAAAGACAGCGAAAACACAACATTTATATATGTATATATATATATATATATATATATATATATATATATATATATACACATATATATTACGTCAAATGTGAAAATGTCGGTGCAATCGAACGGGCCCTTACATTTCCATTCAAAGGGACAATATTGAGTCTTACGCCCATCTACGCATTCTTTAACGCAGTGAGTTTGTATAATTTTCTAATTTAAATTCTGTTCTCAAGTGACGCGCTGTCGGTAAAAAAAAAGGGACAGGTCGCTTTATGAACAAAAAAAAAAAAAAAAAAAAAAAAAACAAAGCGAGCATACTAGACGCATCTTAAAACGCATTTGATACGATAAAACGCAATTTAATACTGCAGTGGTGAGATTGCGAGGGGGTGGGGGATATTTCAAACCCGAGTCGATCCGGCCCCCTCCCCTCCTCCACTTTTTGCTCTTTCGCCCCCTCTTTCATCGTTTCTAGCCAGACAATGAACGCACGGCGGAAAATTCCCCGCGAGCTCGCATACACGGCAGAGTCGCTTTGTACTTATATCACATTTATAATCCGCTCCATAGCGGGCGGTCATTCATTTTACTCCTCTTCTCCGCCTCTCCCGTATTATTCCCTCGTTTTCGCAGCCTCGTATACTCTGCCGCCTCTCTCTCTCTCTCTCTCTCTCTCTCTCTCTTTCTAAAGAAAATCGCTTTTATCGCGTACGCGCGTGACGTGAGCTCCATTCGTTCTCGTCGCGGAAAGGTTTTGAGGAAAATCGACTTTTCATACATTATGGCATAATGTTAACGGCCGAAGAAGTCGAATTTCCCGTCCCAGTTCGATTCTTACAAAATCACGTCTATAATAACTTATCGAAAGTTGGATACAATCTTACACAGCTATCGCGCCGCCATATAATATACACAATATTTTATCGACACCTATGAGAATCACATATGCGTTCGAACATTTTTAGCACACTCGACTGTTTGAAATAATATTATAACTGTTTATGCGGTCAATTGTGACAATTTAAAAATTTAACAATCCATATACACGATCGATTATTTTTATGGATTTTCGAATGAAAGATGCCTCGGAAAACCAATAAATTATAAAGCGACAGCAACAGAAGAGAGGAACGGTTCGAAAAAAGAATTTTATATATAATGAACATCGTCACAAGCATCGCTATAGCTTCGGCTATGCGCGCGTATAATCTACATCAATACGAATGTAACGGATTAAAATGAAAAAAAAAAATGAAAAAAAAAATAGAAAGTAGCGCAAATAACACCATGTCACTTTTATATCCGTTTGAAAACATACGTACGCGCGTTGGAACATTTAGTTTTGAATAAATATTTTATACAATATGCGCAAACTTTACACGAGCTCGCGCTGATACAATTATCGAGCATATTGACTGGTTTTCTTTTCTGTTTTTTTTTTTGTTTGTTTTTTGTGTTTATACAAGACATAAAGAATGATTCGCTCGTCCTAGAACACACATATTCGCGTAATTATTTTCATCATCATTATTATTATTATTATTATTTAGCATCATTGTTGTTATTATTATTGTAATATTTTTATTTTTCTTATTATTATACTATTATTATATTTGTACATCAAGCACGAGAGCAGTTTTGTCTTCCATGTGTGTCGCGCGACTTACTGGACTCGGCAATCGTTTTGCGCATCACCGTAAAAGGATTCCACTGAACGGAGAACAAAATGATTTTCAGAAAAATACTTTTCTATTTCGCAAAACACAATGGCGTACACATGTGGGAGGGGGGGCGGGATCGGAAAAATCTTCACAGTAATCCATACTATTGTATTATTGCGGAACTGATTCGCATAAAGGTCTAGGAACGAGAGTAACTGTGTCTAGATTTTTATAATGATGATGAGCTGAGGACAGCCTTTCCTTGAATCCGATATGAATGTGGAATAAAAAGCATTTTTTTCATGCTAGCCCGCTTTAATTCGAAAAACACTTAATTGGGCAGCAGTCGTTGAAAACTGATATATATATATATATATATATATATATATATATATATATATATCGTCGAAATGACAATTTTAAATTCTCAACAAATCGAAATTGTTCAATCCAAATTATTAGTATAAAATTATAAGTATAAGTATAAAATGATTAACTTCTTTTCGTTCTACCACGAAAAAAATTACAAGAAAATCAAATATCTATTGGTCGTTTGCGATAAAACATCCGAGCTTGGCGAACATTTACTGGGAATGCAATATCAAAATGGGTTCGTTCGACGTCTCAATTTTGATCGTTTCTGATATATATATATATATGGTATACAGGTGAGTCGACCTATTTTATCGACTGGCAATCTTCTACAATCGTTTCTTTTTCTCTTTTATCGCAGCATTGGCGGAAAGACGCTCGTTATCATCGTTAGCGGTCGGGGCAGCTGTACCGTTCGCTCGAAAATTGATTTGAAAAAGCTCGAAAGTTCGGACGCGAATCGCGATCGCTCGAGGGCTACATCGAGTGGTTGTATTTCCGTTCTGCTTCGCCTTTTTTTTTGCTTGAGCTCTCGTATATACATATATACTTTTATGATAGCTTCTCGGGTGACGCAAACACAACGAGAAAAAGAGAATGGTATATAGTCCAGCATACGCGTCTAACTGCGGAACCGCACGTGACGTTTTTTTCCGAAATAGCTAGCCACAGAGAAGAGAGAGAGAGAGAGAGAGAGAGAGAGAGAGAGAAAGAAGCTATATTTTTCTTTTCTTGTTGAGTATCGTTGAAGTATTTGAGTTTCGATGCTTTTACTCATAATTTTTGCAGACTAAGCGTTGATCGCTGCTTTTATCGAATCACCATCTCATTCGAACCGATCATTTTGCTAATGTACATTTAATCGAAAAATATTTCCGTTTCTAGGCTGTTTCACAATGATATTACGATGATCGAGCGGATCTTCGCGTAAGCACAGCCGTCTTACATCAGTTTTTACCGAAAGTATGGATATTAGTCGATTTATTGCAACGGAGTCACGTATCGAATGGCGACAAACACGATTTTACATGGTTTCAAATTGTTTTCCAAATTAGATTATTCCCCTGTATGTTTCCAATAGTTTCTACGACGTCTCGATAATTTCCAAAGTTTCGAATGATTTCAAACGATCTCAAATGTATTACACATCTTTTTTATTCCAAAAATTGTTAAAAATTTGAAATGATTTCATGTTACTTCACGTGCTTTTCATTGAGTTTTTAATAATGTGTTAATAGCAACGGTACGCTGATTCTCAGAATATGCGCTGCGAATTGTCCCTCGAAAAGTTTTGTAGACATTACTTGGATAGTTCGATAACGTATGTCAAGTTGTCTTAGACTCGGCGTTGCATTACGACTTCTATTGTTTCAACTTAACTTTTCATTTACAATAGAATTTTGCACTAGCCTCTATCTTATTGTAAAATATAAAGTGGGTTATAAAGAGCAACTGAATTCTTCGATAGCGTCAACCTGACATATTTAAAATTTGCACGGTCGATCTCATCTGACGAGTTTAAAATTTCTTTGCCTTCAGTATACGAATTTTAAACTTTACTTAACAGTTTTTTCTTTATTACATAACTTGTTTGATCACATTATACATTAAAATCCTAGCGTGAAGCGATCTAATCATAACCTCTGAAATTGTCTTAATTAAAAACTAATATTTTTAATATTTCCAGATTTAGATCTCAGAACGAACTCAATTAACATCTATACGCTGTAGTTACTAATGACGGCGCAAGTAACAAATATATTTGAAATTTTGCTCAAACTAATATGGTTCTTATTTCAGTGTATAATATATACACATTTGTCAATTACTTTATGTCACGAGATCGGATTCAAAGAAATGCTTCCCACGTCCTTAAATTATACGAGTTCTGATGCAATAAAGAGAGATGGGAAAAAACGATAGGCTGTAAAAAAGGAGAGAAGGATCGATGAAAGTGTAGGAACAGAAAGCACGGAATATGTCCATTGTTTTACAACGTACATAAACACGCGCGCGCGCGCGCGCACACACACACACTCAATCCCGAGCGACGTATGGATCATCAGGAATGACAAAACGCGGTGGCGCCTACGCCAAGGGTCGAGACTGCCCAGGCACCCCTATCCCCCCTCGCACACCTGCCCACCTGTACCGATGGATTCTGGTACACGTAGGGGCGAGAGGTCGTTGGGCAAATCCAAAAAACGCAAGCTCGATGCTTTCTAAATCAATTACGCCGTTACGCTAAACTGTCTGCGACACAATGGAAGAGTGGAAGTTTGCGGATCCCTCGTGCCTCCTGCCCAGCCCCTTCTTCCCCCTTAAACTTGTTATTTACACACGCCGAGAGAGTCCTCCTCGCGCGCCTCGTCCTCGACTCCTTCCCTCCCCGCTCGGAACGCGCCATCTCTTGGTCGAGACGCGCGGCAGGTTCCGAGCCTTCTAACACCCCCCCCCCCCGAGCTCGTTCAGCGGTTACCCCGATAGATGAGGCGGCGATCCTGTCAGCCGGTGTGCTGCTGCGAGCCGGCGCCCGACTCGGGCTGGCTCCTGGTGCCGGCGTCCGCCGCGTCTGCAACAGAGAGACGTCGGGAGATATTTGTAATATATATATATATATATATATATATATATATATATATATATATATAAATAAAAAGATTGCGTTCTGCATTGGGACGACGCGTAAAGCGCGGATGTCGCGTGAAGGGTGTTGCATTTGAGAGGGGGGGAGGGTGGCCAGATGGAGCGGGAGTTGGATTGGTTATCGGTCTTATCAATCAATGGAAGATTTTCGGGATTTTGAAGTGGAATCTTTTGAGCTACTGGAGAAAATAGTAAATGCCTTCCTAAAACAATAATGGAATTTACTCAAGTCGGCAACTGTGCATATCGATTGCCAATCAACCGAAGTTAAAATAGAATGTATGTTACATACAATAATAAGGAAGATAAATAAGTAAATTTCGATATATATATATATATATATTATGATAGATATATCGTACACACAATATGAAAAATATAGATCTTAAGACTAATATTCAATATAAAAAAAATAAATGTTGCTTAAATTCAATTGATATTAAAGTTCAATTGCGACAAAATCCTTTATCTTAATGTTCACTTTAAGTTCATCTTAATTTTTTTTAATTCGCTTATAAAAAATATTAATATTTATATAAATATATCTCATATGTAAATATGCTTGTTGCATTTCTTATAAGTTAGAACATTTAATTCGTAATTTTGAAAGATGGAACTAATTGAAATTCATTTGAAATATATTTTATTAAATTCTGCGTTAAATTAAAATAAATATTTATCTAAGTAATCCTTCATTAAATATTTATTAAGGTCACTGGAAGGAAGTTTTTAAACGATAATAAATAATTATGTTATGTTAATAAAATCTTTCATTACACTGTTTGAATAGACATTTATTTTGTACAAAATTTTTTAAAATGCATCTAATAATAAGCCATACAAGAGCATTTAATGAAAATTATAAATTCGATGAAACCATTTATTATATATTATGATGCTGATGTATGTAATACTTTTGTTTAAAGAACTAATATAAATTATATAACATTAAAACTTCCAAATTCAACGATCATGTAGAACAGACTTAAATGGCATTGTTATCTTGAAAGATCCAGAGGAATTGTGCAATCCGTTTATTTTACATGAACATACGATTAACAATTACAGTTTTATTCGAGAGTTCATATGATATGGTAAATAAGATGCAAGATTGCAAATTATTCACCTCGTAAGAATGAATAGAAAAATTATCAGCTTTTATCTCACTCACTCTCACGTTTCGCAGCTGCATACGAGAGCAAATAGACTACTAAAATGCTTGAGATTGGCATAATACGGACGATTACAATTGATTTGGCGGGTTTGTACAACACTATCCGTAAAATAGTAAACTATAAGCGAGATCGAGTTCACGGACTCGCCGTGAAATCATGGATTACTTCAATCGCGCGTATCGCGATATTCTCTATTTATAAGTTTCGTCGTCTTTTTTTGTTGTTCTTCTTTCGGAATAGTTTTCGTAACCGCTGGAAATTAGAATTTTTCCGAGTGATGAATTTCACGCATATATAGCGATTATATATATATATATATATATATATATATATATATATATATATAGCCATTATATAGTCAGGGCGGGCGTAAAGCAGTAGCGCGTGAACTTCCGCGTTCGAGATCGGGCAGGGCATAGTAATTTGGGAGTGTATTTTTAAAATAACAGCATGGTACAGGCGCTTTAAAAGTGACAAATGAAAGTCTTTCGAGAATTTTTATTTTTATCACGGAGTTCGACATTCGGGCATATAATGTCATACGAGAAAAAACCCTTCAATCTATTTCCAATTACGTGAGAAAAGCATAGACTTTTGTAATCTCACGCGCGCATATATTTTTCTTGTACAGACGCTGAATTATCTTATTATGTATGAATTGAAATTTTATTTTTGTATTTCATTTATTAACGTTTATCGATCTCTATAAAATACGAGGCATTATTTTGATCATTAATTAATCAGTTTCGATAAGCAAATATTTCGGGTTCATTGAGAATGAGATCGAAATGAGATCGAGTTTTTTTGCGTTAGTCGCTATAGAATCTAACGTTTATTTTGAATTATTGTATTATTATTTCTGTATAAAAAATATAAAAGATTGTTTTAAAATTTGGATCATGTACCAAAAAAATGATCAATTCCATATGGGTGTTTTTCAAATATACTGTTTTATTGATTCTTTAGAATTTTGCCTTATACGTAACTTCCGGTTCAATTTAGTTTCTTATTTGTCTATAATTTTTTATTTCTATCAGATATATATATATATATATATATATATATATATATATATATATATATAAATAATTGAAACAAAACTTTTCGTTTTATGAATGAATGTTAAGAAATTTCGATTCTAGATCGTTTCATTCTTGCATCTTATGTCGCATAAGTCCTTTTTCATAAGTTTACATATTACAAGGATTATGTGTGTATTCTAGAGAAAGAAAGTTTTAAAGTGAATGAAATGTGAATCATTTCAGAAAACTGTAATATGAAAATAAAATAATTGACAGGCGAAGTCGATTGAACTCGTATATTTGATTTGGTATAATTCTTCAACTCGAAATAACGATTAAATGGATTTACCGAATAATAAAGAGATTGATGAAGATTATTAGATCTGGAAATGCCGTTGGTCATTATGAAAATAATATATATATTTGATGAATTGTTAGATAGAGGCGGTTAATGATTAATAATCATGAAATACTCCTGTCATTAATTTGTGTCAACAGCATCTGGGGAAATAATGCATCGACTACGTAGTTTGATAAACAGTTTGCTTCGGTTAATTACTGAAATGTGGGTTCGATACGTTAAATGTCGCGTCGAGCGGCAAATTACTTTCGAAACTAAAGAGTATTACTAAAAATATGGATTAGATATTAAGACGGGTTAACGAGTGCGCCAGTGAATCTGAATTATCTAAAATTTGACTACTTTGGCGAATACATTATAATAGAAAAATAGTTTCAAATGTTTGATTTATTCAAATGATTTGAAGCTAATATAAACGAACATCTTATCTTAACACAAGAATGGATACAGAATTCGAATCTGTATAGTTTATGTAAATTTCATTGATCAACTGAATTAAGTATTCAAAGTCGAAGGTTTGGAAAATGTCGCTGCATTTATATTTTCATTGATTACATTGTACACAACTTAAACATGAATGGCGATGCTTCCAACATTCGTGATATTTGAGTTTATGACTATGTAAAATCTAAAGAAAAATATAGAAAATACGTTTTTAAATTAAATTAAGGTACGTGTATATTGCATATAATATAAGTAAAATTAATATCTTTTTGCCATCAGTAAACTTCTATGTATTCTAAATCACTAATACCAACGTAATTTTCCGCTATTTTTCCATTCATAATTTGTCAGTTGAATAAATTATCTTATTTCAAATGAATCGAATGTACTGTTTGGGAAGACTAACCTAACCTATACAAATGGAAATTGAGACTAGAAATATCAATATTGTTATTAAAACCTAAGATTGAGGCGATTATAATGATAATTAAATGTGCTATTCACTAAAGTCCATTATAATCTAAAAATTATAATAATACAATGATTGTTATTAACACTTATGTTTTCGATTTTCTCATTATTGGACCGAAGTTGTTTGACAACGCCTGTAATGTCTTCGTGACTTTGAGAACTAAGTTTCGAAACAATTTGAAACGCAAATTGAGATATTGGAATAATTAGACGTGGATTGGCAGAGACGTGTAAACAGGCTTCGTTTCTATAGAATAATTTCTCGGTGTTATAGCAATTGCAAACTGGCAGGGTAGCGAAAATTATCTATTTTGAATCATACGAATATCAACTGGAGTTATCGAGGTGATCATAGAATTAAGACATAGAAAATAGAAAAACATAGAAGAAAGACCGGGTATGGCTGTGAATTATCTGATTACATATGCATGAATTCGATTATTAGAAAGTCATGATCGACATCTGGATCTGAATTCTGTAAAGGCATATTAAAAATAAAATCCATAAACCCAAGAACCCATATATGGCTTAACACAAATATTTGAGTAATTATTTTGAGGTATATATGGGATAATCGAATGCACGGATATACCTGCATAGTTTGCAGTTTCGATTGGAGTGCGTGAATTCGAGTACCGGATCACTCGTATATTGGATTTATTCTACATATAGATGATTGTTCCTGGATTCGTATCTAATTGGCGACTTGAATTAAAAGCCCTTCACTGGCAATGCAAAGCATGCACAAAAGCAAATTTTTGGCAGTCTTTCTCAATTTTTTATTTATCAAGTATCCCAAGTTACTAAAGAATTTTACAAGTAAAATGGTAAACGAGACAAAGTGTGTGTCAAAGAATTTATATGAAATGCAATACTAAATATATTATCAATTTTTTCATAAAATATATGTAAAGAAATGTGCATGTACAGTTTTTATAAAAGTAATTTTATAATTTAAATAATGTAGTTGATAATTGCAGATGGTGTTCCGCTATATTTTTCCAAGTATAGTGCCAAATAAATGCTGATTTTAGATGGATTTTAGTTCGCATCAGATATTTGCTAGTAAACTAAATACTAACATATAACATAAAAAAACAAACCAAATATTGAAGACACACACTATTATGTCAATTATATTTTCTATAATAAATATAAAAAAAGTATTGACTGCATGATAATTGGTATTTTCTAAATATTTAGTTCATAAAGCTACACTGAAAAAAATTGTCTGATGTCAAGTAAATTTTTTCTTGTTTTGTACTAAGTAAGATAGTTTTAGAAATCGACAAAATATTTTCTTAAATGAAGGAAGTATTTACTTGATACAAGAAGAGTCCACTTAAATCAAACTACGTCGTCTTAAATCTAGAGAATATTTTCTTAAATTAAGAGAATGATTTACTTGGTGCAAGAAAATATTTACTTCATAAGAAAAAATTTTTTTTTCCAGTGAATTTATAATGTAAATAAGTGTCAAAATTACACTTATTAATGATTATACACAACCTTTTTCATAGTTATCGTGATAAAGAACAAAGAAATAGTTATTCAAAATAATGCCGGCAGAGCTAAAAAATCTAATTTGTCACGTACATGAAAATAATACTAAAACAGAAAAATCTAATGTAACAGATCGAAAAAAACCCACCTGTCGTGAGCGCGTCGAACTTGTGGGACAGATCGCCGGTGCTCGTAGTGGCGTTTTGGCCCAGTATATCCGGCATCGCGTTCCGACGGCCCGTCCGGCCCGTCGACATGAACTCCTGGGATTGGCCGCCGTTGACGCATCCCCCGGGCGTGACAGCGCCCCCGCTGTCCGCCGACTCCTGACCCGCGATCTGACCCTCCCCGCAGCCGTTCGACTCCGCCTCCGACTGCATCCTCAGGGCTGCAATGTACAGGTATACATGAGGCACATTGTATACAGATATTGTTCGGGCCTAATTGCAAAGGATTTTAGAAGTGGAAAATTATGGTTAGACATTGGGATTGTTGGATGTTCAATGATCATTATTTGAGAGCAATCGAAGGTAGGAAAATTCATTTTCTTTCTGGAATACAAAATTGTTAATTATTAATAAAGATTAGTCTACTTTTGCAGGTTGCGATATCTCGCTTATATGTTAGATTATTTTATCGTTATATAGATTGAATGAAGTTTTTTTCGAGATTTTCTCCACACTATAATCAAGCAATACCAAAGCATTATTAGTCATGCGATTCGCAATTGTAGTATTTAAAGCTGGGTTTATGACAGTGTTGAGTAATAGTAATACAGGCTTAAAGGACGTATATACTCAATTTAGCCGGATGTATAAAAACTTTTTAGGACTTAAAGTTTTAAAAGCGTAAAAGCGCACTCTGATATCCTGCGCGGCAATAATTTTCATCTCGCGCCAACTATAAATTAAATTTAATCTTGCTTCATTAAAAACGATTCTTGAGTTTTATATATATATATATATATATATATATATATATATATATATATATATATATATATATGGCATGAAAGTGTGCTCTTCAGTTAATTAGATTTCCATGCTTACCACCAATCGTAAATTCTCTAAAATAACGTATATCCAATAAGCAATAGCAATTACACTTTTTTTAAATAGAAAGTTTACCGTTTAGTGTTTTTAGAATATGGAATGCTTACCAGAATTCTTCCGCGTGACAATAAAAGAAAAAACAAATTATATAAATTATAAAAATTTTACATTTTATACCTAGAAGTGTAATGTTATAGCCTTCGTTGAAAAATAAATTTACTGCCTCAATTTTTTATTACGATAAAAAACCGATAGAAAATAGCGCTCGTATCGTTAGAAATTTAGTATCGAAGCTCAATTCGACTAACCAAGAATTAAGACTTCAGTTATAAAAACAGAATATTATGATAAAATTATAATAGTACGATCGACGTAACGTAAAAAATGTTTCATTCAATTCAGAAAATAATTCAATACTACTGAATGAATATTTGAAATGATTTTAGTTGAAAGTGGAGGTAAAACTATATTTATTAATAATTCAAATTTTAATTTTTAACCTGAAATTCATTGAATTAATTAGAATGGAATCAATGTTTGAAGGTAATTTGTATATCTAATGATTTACGATATCACAGTTACGTTATATCAAAATTAACATAGATATAGATAAACGAAGAAAATATGCATAAATTTTAAATTCATACTGCCAACTGTTCAGATTTCTTCGAATTATCGATATAATACTTATAAATTTTAAATATATTTTGTAATGATTTGTGAAATTTCCCATTGTCATAATTCTTAGGTATTAAATCAAGTGAAATATATCAAAGTATATTTAACAGAAGAATAACTGTTCTTCTCGCACAAGAAGCAATGAAACTTTAATTAATTATCAGTACTGTAACTGATTACCTCCCCCATCACAACAACTCCCAATGCGTCTAACTAACGATATACAAAATAACAAGCAGCCGCTTTTTCTCATTAACGAGTACAGATACTAATACCTACCTTACCCGTCGGTAAGATTATTACCAGCGAATTAATTTCATTAGCTGCGCTATTCCCTCTCCAAGAATAATTAGCCTGCCACTAAAATCGAACCCGGACTACTAATTCTCGTAATGTTTTGTAAACAAAAAAAAAAAAAAAAAAAAAGAAATAGAGACTCACTCTTGACAAAATGTGGATTAATAGATCGAAACCGTCGATATTATTCGTTCACTGGTCGTGAAGTAATGTTGATACATTGTTAGGGGGTTGTAAACTGAAGGCTCGTCATATGTTTTAGATAGATAGGTAGATAAGATAGACACATGGATAAGTAGGTAAGTAAATAGATAAAAAGCAAAAGATATCGGACTTGAGAAAGAGTAACTTGGTAACAGGTTCTGTTATCAATCATCTAATAGTTCTTTCTTGAGTATGGAAATGTAATTTTCTGGCATCCTTTTTCGCAATGTACACACTGCTTAATAAAAATGCATCTCGAACATTTGGCAAAAATTATTTTATCATTTGCGCGTTAATTATTTAACTTTAACATAA
The DNA here is from genome assembly GCA_018907035.1 of Sycobia sp. Sy_11. Lineage (NCBI taxonomy): Eukaryota > Metazoa > Arthropoda > Insecta > Hymenoptera > Epichrysomallidae > Sycobia > Sycobia sp. Sy_11. Next base: position 1,664,171 of record JACCIC010000015.1, on the reverse strand, counting down.
TTTAGTCTGTTTCAGTTTGGAGCAAAACTCGTTCACACGCGGAGTTTTTTCTTTCATATCACTGATATCTTGCGGAAATACTTAGCATTTAGTTTCATTACAACTTTTCGCATTTAATGAAAAAAAAAGATAGTGCGAAGAATATAATATAATCGGTTAAATGAAACAATGCACATAGACTAAAGTAAATCTAATAGGTCTAAGATATGTTATTCCATAAACGAACTTGATCATAAAATTTCTTCTGGGCAAAGTTGTTTTTATTCTATCGTTTAGATGTTGAAATCAGAACATTTCAATTATAATTATTTAACAACATAAATTTCCAACTAAGAATTTCACTGGCGACAATTCTAATTCTATTATTCAACGGAAAAGATTCTAACTTCTGTGTTAAATGGAGATGTTTCCAAAGGTAATCAAGTGGATGATCAAGTAGCATAATTCTAATGAAAATTTTTAATTGAAATCATTTTCAAATTAGGTCTGAGTTGTAACCTTTTTCGTTAAAAGCTACTGGAATTAGGATCACCTTCATTTAAAATCTGAATTTGATGTAATGTGACTCATATACATGTTCATTTATTGAAATTTATAATATTTTTAAAATACAGCTCTTCCGCTCTTCAAGTAGATATTCTCAACTCATTAATCTTGACGCCAGTTTTCAGTTTCACGCCCGACGTGAGAGGAATTGATTTTGTAAACTGGGATGTATATGGAACAAACGGTGAGACAATGAAAAGCGCATCAGTGCCCTGGGTATACAATGAGAGAAAAGAAAACCCCATCGCCTTGCCGTGTAGACATAATTCTTTTTGTCATGGATTAACTCGTATACGTGCGCATTATCAGTCCTCCTGGATTATTGGCATAGAACGACTAAAATAAATCAGCATTAGCGCGCAAGCACGACGAATGCGCCACGGAATGTATTAAATTAAATTGTACAAATTTGTTCGGCTAATTCCGCTACATCTGTACTCTACTGCTGTATTAACCGACGCGAGCGCTATATAACTCTCGTTAGACACGCATATAGTAAAAAATTCAGCGACTATTTTAGCGATCGGGACTGAATTATGCAGGGGCGCCGGGAAAACAGTCCAGAAGATGTTGGTATACCGATAGGGCGAGCGATCGGTGGTAGATACTTTAAAGTGGATTAGGCGTCATGAAGTATGTATATAGAATAATGCTTGGGCGAAGGTGAGACAAGAGAGCCGGCGAGAGTAATGTTTTTTCTTTGTTTGCAGTCCACTTAAATAAATTGAAGTATTTAGTTTGGCGAAAATACGCCCAAGTAAATATACCATCAGTGACTTGATTATCGTGTTTATAGCAAAGTTAAAATAAAGCTCTTTTTTCTTTCTCTATCTTTGTCTCTCTTTCTGTGTCTCATTGTGCAATTTATTGTGAAGCCAGAAACAAATGCCAAGTGAGGAAGGAGGGTGCACCTCAATTTCAATGTCTCCGGTTTACAATGAAATTGCCTCGATGCCATTGACAATGCTCGGAGTCACGGATAGAAACATCGGTATATATATACACTCGTGATTATCCTTCTTCTTCTACTTTTTCCTACTTCTTCCTTTATCTCTTTAAGTGCGCAACGAAAATAGAAGAACTTTTATGTAAAAATCGTAGGAGGAGGGGTTGAGGGCGTCAGTATAGGATGAATTGTAATATAAGGCGCCCGACCTTGGAATTTATTTTAAAACGAATTAAGTAGGAGGGACAGAGAGAGAGCGACAAAGAGAGCAAGAAAGAGAGAGAGAGGAGGTGGGCGATATTGATTTATGAACAGTTTACTAAAGTAGCTTATTGCAAATATATTCGCAGATATGCACCGTTTTAATAAATTGTCATCTATTCATGCGTGATCCTTGAAATTTTTATTGCACAATAACTTGGGAGTTTCGAGAAAAATAATTCCTTGATAAGAGAGGCAACGAGAGCCTATGGAAATACAGCTCGTTAAAAACAAAATTTCGAAAGTCCTCGTTCAATCTGATAACCCCAATTGGATTTTTGCACACTCTCGTAAATACGGAAAAGCAAACGTGAAACAGCTGTTCAGGTGGAATAAGCAAAATAAAATTCTCGTAAAGGTACAGAAAACGGGGAAAAAATCCAATTACGTTTATAAGGATCATCTGTGCAGCGATCCAAAGTTTTACGATATCTCCACCTTCTTGTTATTCTCCGCTCCATGAATCGAAAAGATGAAAGACTATCTTAGAAGGCGGGAGCAAACAACGACGTCGAGAGGGGCAAGGAAGATCCGGACGACGTTCTGTACGAAGGTGATTAATTTCGAGCGAAAGCGAAAGAGAGTGAAGGGGGGGGTGGGGATCGACCGTATGCTGGACAAATGAAGGCGGAGAGAAAGAGATAGAGAGTGAGAGAGAGAGAGAGAGAGAGAGCGAGAGTAAGTAAATAAGGCGGGTCTACGCGGGGCAGACACGACGAGCGTCGAGGGAAAATAACGGCCGGAAGAGTATATAGGAAGAGAGTCGCGTGCGCGCGCGCGCGCGCGCGCGAGCTGTTGATTTGTTCCTCATTGATTTTCGTCTCCGCTATCCCGTCGTCGGTCGACTCGAAGCGGAGTGGTTTTTCGAAGCCCCCTGCAGCCACCTCAAAGCGGCGGAATTTCATAGGCGCACCTACTCTATTTTTTCATTCTTTCGTCCTTTTATCAAACGTGTCTCCAAACAACCATTCTTTGCTACTGTCTCTTTATGCAAATATTACCGGATATTGGAATAAAATATGGATGAAAGTTCTCTGAACCTGTGTATAAAGAAGTTCCTTTATTCCTCGTCAACGGGAATTTTCTTCTTGTTCTTCTTCTTCTTCTTTTTCTTCTTCTTCGTGTTCTTTTCATTTTGTTCTTTACGAACAAGCAAAGCGCGCGTACCGATTAGGAAGGTGGGGTGACGGGGATGGTGACGACAAAGTTTGCCAAGGGTCGATAATATTACGAGTAGAGGTTCAACTTAATTGTTTCCTGATTTGAGGCATGTACACAATTTCTTCGTAATTATGTCGAGATATGTATGTTACCTGTCATGTAAAAGTACAAATAAATCGTATGTCTGTTTTTTTTTTATATTTTAATGACCAGAATAAGTTCTGAACTTTTAAGAAGAAAAAACTGTGTTTTTTTTACATATGTATCTAACATAGTTATGTCATATTTGATATCAATTTAATTAACACATTTATCAAAATGGAGTAGTCGTATAGAGCATATCTTGAGAAATATATGAATTGATATTTTGCTTTTTCATTTATTGTTTAAAGAGAGATCAAATTATATGCTATTAACGAGTAGGATAAATTGATATTTGAATATCAATCATTTTATCTTCATTAATGAAGTAAGCACGTGGAATGAACATTCATATTTGAACATATTATTCTTTATATTATTTATGCATGCTGTTCACGTGAAATATACAATAGAAAATCTAAATTTCAAATTTTTTTGTAAATGAAATAATCTATAGAGTTCAATAACGTTCCATTAAAACTTCAGTTTGAAATATTTCAATATAAAATTTATATTTAAAAAAAAAATTTTATTACACAATAAAGAACATCTTTACTCAAAAAGTATTAAATTTTATGAAAAGGATGGTTTTGTTCGCTTCACAACTTTAATAAAGTACAAAATGAAAAAATAAGGGAGAGCAGTTATTTTTATAAATATGTATAAAAATTACGCATACATAAAATAATAAAAATTTGAATTATATCATTCATAAAATTACAAAAAAGGCCACTTGTGATTCAATTTTTTACGCACTGAACAATTCATACGAAGCATTAAATAGATATCTAGTGAAAATGCATAACTATTAAAAGTTTAAATTAACATATCAAAATTTAATCATTTACACTAATACATTCTATCCTTCTCGAGGTATTCTAGATTCCTCATAATGAAAAAAAATATTAATGAAAAAATGGATTATTAAATTTTTATTTATACATAATATTTACCGATTGCGAACTCGTACAGGGACTACATAATATTTTCATCGTTTGTTTTTATATGCTTGTGAAATTTCCGAACTAAAAAAAAAATATTCATGACCTGCTTCATGAAGGGAGGTAAAATCAAAATTTAAATAAACTTTTCCATTATTCCATGTGTGTGTGTGTGTGTGTGTGTGTGCTGACATTTTTGTTCCGAAAATCCTTGCAACGTTATAAATTTGCATTTAAACCGGATAATTTCGAATGTACAGATCGCTTGCTTTTCAGCGATATTACTTGAGAAAATTTATCGGGTTCGAAATGTCGTTTGTAATACGAATTAATAACCTATTCCGCATTGTTCAGTAGCAAAGGTGTTTTTCGTCTTATTTTAATATGTTAATTTCAAAGATTCTTTGTGGACTTATCTGTTCTCATCTTCTACTTACCGTTTTCGGTTTTCTTAGACAGACAAGCGTATGTATATATATAATATCACCGAATCACTATATGCAAACTGCACAGTATCGCTTCACGTTTCGATTCATACTACAATTTATAGTATTCCCAACTGCGATGTTTGTGTTACGTTTTTGTTTGAATTTCTAGAGGTCTATAGCTTTATCATTAAATTATTTATTGAATTTGTTCCATGAAGCACTGACAAGAGCTGTTAATTTATTTATTTATTTTTATTTAAAATAATTTATTATAAGCCTTTTTTTTGGTACAACAACATGAACATGAGAAATTATTCTAATTTTTTAGATTTTTACTTCTTAATTTCTATGTGGACGGATTATCAAGGAATAATCACGAACAATACGGTAATGTTTTTACACAGCAGAGAAAAACCTTTCGATATATTGAGAATTTTTTTGCACAGGGCAGCTGTACAATTTAAATCCTCCTATCATCACGGGATATCTATATATAGCCAATAAACCCTTCAGCACTATATAGGCAAAAGTACGGGAGAGTCGAGGATAGAATTGCAAATTAACTCTGATAGTATACGAAGCAATTAGTTGTTTCAGCACTGATTGAGCACTGCGCATATATAGATATATATCCAAATCACCGCCTATCCCGTCTCGATCCTTGAGAGAAGAATCAAAATCTAAAAGCGGCTACGCAATTAAATCCCTGGAATGGTGCTTACAATGCATGTGAATTATTGATAGGGATGCATTGCGCATATGTAGAGCATTCGTGTTATAAGTGACGCAGCCCGAGTATAGAGCAGAGAATAGTGGCGCGCGAGTGTTAGTAGATTAACTATTTTAGAATGCGGGTTATACGTGTACAGAGAGAGAGAGAGAGAGAGAGAGAGAGAGAGAGAGAGAGAGAGAGGATGTTATACAGAGAATGTAGGATAGTCTATTATTATATATGGTCAAACCTTGAGCGCGGATGAGGCGCTTACTTCTGGCCGCCGCTCGGCACTTCCTCGCGGACGAGGGGCGATTGTCGATCACGGGTATGCCGACCGACGGGACGGCCGGGGCCTTCCGCTGCTTCACCTGCGCATGACATCCTCACGTCACACACAATCGTGCGTATTATGCTCCGCGGGCGAACCTCCTGACCCTCGTCACGTTTATTAAGATTATCCAGAAAATTTCTCAACCCTATCGGCAATATGCAATGTATTTTTGCGCGCGTCCAGCCGGTTGCAATAATTTTAAGTATAGACAATGGAAATTCATTTGACCATCTGCAGACTAATTTAGCGATGTGTGTGTGTGTGTGTGTGTGTGTTTGTGTCTGTGCAGCGCGAAAACGCCCAGGTATTGAAAAGTTTTTGTGTGTCAAGGATTACACGGTACTCTAAGCCTTCTAAATACGGCGATTCATATTTTGATCAGTATATGATTGGGACTATCGTACGCCCTCAATTGGAATAGAAAATAGACGGCAGTCTCGGATCAGACATCACGAAGATGGTCGACTAATAAATCCCGCTACATTTCTTACGAGAACGAAAACTAATATATATTTTAGAACTTTTACAAATTTGTATAGAATCTGTTATTGCTTTTGAGGATTTTCATTGATGTAATAAACGATTTATTATGAAAGTCTCAAGTTACGTAATAAAGAAGTATGTGTTATTTTTATTTATTTATTTCATAGTTCAAACAACATTCCTAGCTTCATTTCTCTCCTTTCTGTGCATACAAGTGTGTGAAGAGGAGAGGGGAGGAGGCTTATGCTGTCCTTTTTCTTCTCTAACAATACAGTTTAATCGTACAGCTTCATAATCCCAAGAGAATTGTTTACTTTTCCTTTTTCACATAATTTCTATGATGAACTCGCGTTGTATGTTTTTTGAGAATCTCGGTCGGAAATATTTCTCAACTTAATAACCGTATATATATATATATATATATATATATATATATATATCGAATTCACAGATAACCGTATATATATATATATATATATATATATATATATATATATATATATATATACGGTTATCTGTGAATTCGATTTTATACTATAATTTCCCGTCTCGGCTTCGTTACATATAATTATGTAACCAATTAATTTGTAGATAATAAACTATTCTTATGGAAAATTACAAAAAAATCCTTTCAACGTAAGATAAATAATTTTCCATAAATCTTTAATTTTTTAGGGTAAAAACGTTTTTTGTTGTCCTTTCATTTTCTGATTTATTGATATAAATTAAATTTGATTTTTCGATTTCCCAATCCTTAAAACTCCCATATACAATTGTTCCTGTGACAAACTGTCTGATCGTTAACCAATTCCTATACAATTTAATGGTTTGTCATTGTGATTTATTAATGGTAGTAGTGATTTGATGGGAAATTGCAATCGTTTGCATTCGAAGGGTGCATCAATAGGAATTATAAAAATGCGTGGAATCGGTGCTATTTTACCCGTAATAATAATGATCATTAAAACAAGCTAAAGTAAAAACTAAATTTTACTTTACATTCGCTCGTCTCATAATAGTCGTCAGAGTAGAAGAGATTATTCAATAAATCTTTCAAGAGCGATCTTTTGAAAAAGATTGAAGAACAAAAAATTTTACTCAAAACAGGAGGTGTTCGACTGTAGATTTTATACTTCCACCTATATATTTTGCAACGAATAACAAATCTTTACATATTTGCAAGCTAAAAACTGCATGTCGCCATCTGGTGCTAGATATGCACAACTTAATTTTAATTGTATTAGGCTGATCAGTGTTCGAGTTTTTTGTAATCATATAAGCAAACTCTGTCTTTTTATGACATTATTATTAGTTTCATATAATATATTATAGCTTTTTTGTAAACCTATCAATAGGCGTGAACAAGTAATTAGTTACATTATCAGCAGTTCTAATATATGATCTTTAAATTATTTTACCACTTATGATCAGAAATTTGAATTTAATATATTTTAATGCGTTCACCTTAAATTATCTATTTTTTATTTATTTATTTCTATGTATTTATTAAGTTAAAAGTAAAACGATAAAAAAGTCCTTTTAAAATTTGAACATATATAACCCATATCTATAATAAAGTCAAAATTATTCAATAAAATGAACGCGAATATGACATTTAGGGCTTAATCAAAAGCCAAGACTCACCACCGTATGGCAATTCACGAACTACCCCAAATCAGATCGTATCAAAAAGTTTCAAGGCCAAGACCAAGCTCTGAGACGCAAGGATATTATTGTTGAAGTGATTTTTAACTAGAGGCATTTTTAAGAATCTTTATCTTGGTTACATTAAAAACCGATAATACATTAGAAACTTAAATGTAATTTGAATACTCAAGGTTATTACAAAGTATATATATATATATATATATATATATATATATATATGTGTGTGTGATTCGTAATGAAAGACCAAAAACATCGTTTTAATTAACCCTGCAGTAATTTTATTTTTTTCAATTATTCAAAAAATTTAAATAATCATAAAGAGTAAAATGAAAATGTTATAATCGCACCCCATTTATTTAATGAATAAAATAAAAATTGTTTAAAAAATAATGTATGCCACTGTAATACGGTAAATAATTTGGGTACACGTGTTGTAAAAGTAAGAAAGTATGCCGCTTTTCGTGATTTCATTAAATTTTTTTACGGACAAAAGTTTTATCAACTTCAATCTCGAATATAAAAAAGCACCGTGGCTTCTACAAACGAAGCCAGAATCCAATTATTTTACGTTTATTTTTATAGATTATTCATATACTTTTGGACTCGCGCTACACGTTGGTAACATACAAATGAATATTTCAAATGGAAGCATTATAACATCGAATAGTGGCTACTGTTAAAATATGAATTAATTAACTTTGCTCTGTACTGTGTACATAAATCGATGGATGAACATTTGATTCAAAATTCATTGTATATACTAGTTCGGGTTATGAATATAATAAATCTAATTTTATAACTTTCATTTTATTATCCTTTTAATGTACCTTTAATAATGTTCTTATTTAATTGCAATTGTTTTGAAATCAAAAGCTATTAATTATTAAAATATTTTCTTCATTTTCTGATTATTTGTATAATATTATAAGAAATGCTTTCCTAGTTTACCAATTAATCCAATACTTTTTTGTCCAAATCTAGACAAGACAGGGAATCCCAAGACTCGACTCGACAATGCTTTAGTTGACATTATTTCCTATATCAAGACTAGGTCAAAACAATATTTATATCCAGTATGCATGAAAAATGGAGCATTTATAAGTAAAGTAAGGTGAAAATGATCATGATTCTTATTTAGCATTAAACGTTTCGAAATTACTTCCACAGTTAAATTTTACAATTACACTTAAAAACTTATAAGCCAAACAATAGTTATAGAATTGTATATATATTTTTTCTACTTGTCGATCGCGTTATATTTTTTATTATCAATTTGAATAATTTGATTTAGTATATACAACTATTAAAAAATTATAAATTATTTGTATATTATTAATTATTGTTCCAAATAATTAAACATGAAACAAAAGCCTTAGATGTAATCTATAGAAATCATGCTATCATTCTAATAATAATTTCGTTTTTTCCCATCCACAGCACTTTACTATAACAATACTATTTTCATTCGTTCATCATTCCCCAAGATTAGTGACAGCTTCAAAAACTTGTTTTGTCTACTCATTCATTACCACACGGTCTTCAAGGAAGAAACCTCTGCGTAGTCATTAGTGTAAGAAAAAAAAATTCATAGCTCGTTAACGTTCAATTAAAAGGCGTAGCTATTCGTTTATCTATAATGCCGGAACTCTTGGTTCTTCGTTATATCCTCCATTCTTCGCGAACAGAGGCCCTCGGAAAAACAAAACAACTGTCAGTCATTCCCTCCGGTACTTCAGAAGCAACGATTGCCCTTGGCCACGCGCGTATCTTAATTTACAAAAATAACGAACTCTCCACGAATTTACAAGCGAGCAACCACCTTACCGTTAAAATTTTTACGCGAAAGGAGGTAAAGCTGCTTTTAATTTAATCACCCACAGCCTCGTGTCAATTACTGGAACTTTTTCCCAATAGCACGAAAGCGAATAAAAAGGTTCTCGGACAGAATTGGGACGGCGATATTTTGTCAGGACAGACTTGCCGAGACGCTGGTAAATGAACGAAGCGGCATTTCGCGCTTTCTGTAAATGAAGCCAATGCATGCGAGAGAGACCGCGCGAAATATCTCTTTTTGTCCGATGGAAGACGAAGATAACGAGATACCCACCAGAAGATGCAACTGAACGAGAACAATGTTATATGATTATATAGTAGGAACAAGTTAAAAACGAGATGTTGTCAAAGCGTCCAGTTCATTTCAGCCGTCCCTGCTTCCACAGCTAGAAGATCGATAATGCCGGGGAAAACAGCGTTGCGCATCCCTAAAACAATACTTTTTCGCCCTGGTCATCAGTGGCCCTGGATGCCTGAACTCCCGTACAGAATTTCAATATCCTAGAGGGGAAAAAGCAGTGAAATAGTCGGAAACCTTGTCGAGAAAATATGTAGAGTAAGGATATATATATGCTAAGAAAACTTTTGCAAAGGGAAGTACAGCAAGAAAATCGGTGTTGGCGTTGATTTGAAAAGTTTTATAAAGAAGCAATTTTTCTGAAGGTGCTAAGGAAAAATATGAAATAGACTGATAAATGGGTTAATCTGGAGGTAGCGTATGATATCTGGTATTTAGCCACTTTATATTAAACGATGTATCTAAATTTATACACTGTTGCAGTTTTTGATTTACATTTAGAAAATGAGAGGTTCAAATTGTTTTTTTTTCCTTTCAATATTTTTAAACATTTATTTGGAAATTTTCAAGAATTTTGGTATATTGATCTATTTGAGATGTCAATTATAATTCTAATTTTCAAATTATAATAGATATAGTTAAAATAAACGATACTCAAATGAGATACGTATCATAAGAAGAACTCATTATTATAGTAATAAGAACAGTTGTATATTATTATCAATATTCTGGTCGTCTATTCATGGATAATTTAAAAACTCTAATGATATTTAAGCACATCTAGTACATATTTATCGAAGCGATTATCCATACTTCTCTGGAATATCATATTTTAGACCCTAAACGAATGTTTTAGCTGCAACGAAAAGCCAAAAGCAATATATCGATAAAGCAATTTTCTGTCCAGAGTATAGATTATGTAATCTCGCATAAACACAGTCGAACTCTCCTCAGTGCACGAGAGCGCCTTGAAAAATACATTTAATGCAGACCGCGGTCATTATTCAAATGTTACGGGCACTCGCTTAGCATTATTTTCCTATTCAATGGACGTGTATATTGGTTTTTTATGCAGTACCAAAATATTTTCCGTTGTCGGTGTAGAATTGGGTGCTGTAGTTCGAACAAGATCAGCTATTGTATCTTGATTTATCAAAACAAACAAATCGATTTCTACCCTCCATTCCAATAGATAGTTATAAATTTAGACGTATATTATCCTTTTATTTAAACATTTTTTAAAACATTTTCAGAAGATGTACGTACATAATTTTATATAAGAATCAATAGTGTCAAGAATCAAAAGAAATTTTGATTCTGATTCGAATGCTGGTTGTTCACATAACCACGTAGGTGATTGCAGAAGTAAACTAAGTTCAGAAAATCCCTATGTTTAAAACAACGCATTTTGATTAAGTAAGCCTTGCCTCGTAAGCTGTTCTACATAATACTTAAAGAGCATGATAGTCCAACCAGCATGGTACGAAACGTATCAACTGTATCAAATGTTTTGTTACTGTTAAATAGAAGCATCTTTCTAAGTGATTTTTCATTCAACCTTAATTAGGATTTATTGAGTTAACTTCAAAAAGATGCAATTATAATTAAATAAGCCAGATTGTAAATAAATAGGTCAGAAATCCATTCGATTTCAATCTGAAAAGTTGCTCATGCAATGGATCTTAAACTATGTTCTCAAGAATTTTTTAAAACAATCAAAGAATATATATATCGATCGAAAATCCTGCATATATATAAGTATACTTCTGAATCTTTCGAGTACATGAAAAGACAATTTTGTAACTTCCAACTTCAGCTTAACTGGAAGTAAATTGTAATGTAAAAGTATATTTAGTTTTAGATTAATTATCGGTATTCTAAAACCGTATTTAATAGTATCCAAATCGGTCTTTTGATTAAATGGAATATAACCTATATAGGTTCTACGAAAATCAGTATAGACAATAATTCCGATAATTTGAGGAATTATTCATCTTAACAAATGATTATAGTTTCTTACAATTTGTAATAATTTAACAGTGCCAGTTTTCAGAAGAAAATAGTTCTGAATATCGATTAAAAAAATTATGACACAGGGAATAAGAATATATATTTTTAATATTAACTTTTTCAAAATCAATGCTCTGACATAAATGAAAGTATTTCCTCACACAATCCCTATCTATTTAATATCCCCGAAGGATATTGAAACATCAGCCAACTGATTGCTTAGTTTCTCAAGATTAAAGCTTACCCATTCCTCATTCCGTTCAATCTAAAGTCGCAAACTACGCGTTTGTGCAAGTTCCTCGCGAATTCTTCTATCAACTTTTTCAACAGTAATAAGCTCAAGTACGTAATATCAAAAAGGAATACTAAATTAAAGTAATAAGCTTACGTACAAAATGTTTTAAGTTACCAAAGTTAACAGAAACTCTTTGCCAGCCGAACATTTTTCTCGATCTTCTCTAAAAATACAGATGTCTCACGCTCGCGCTACATTGTAAAGCCGAGTGGTAATTTATCTCCAATTAAAATCTTACGCTCTCATTTGATTATTTTGCTAGCCCCAGCCGCCGCCCTGCATCCTCACGCTCCTCCCACAGCAAGTAACGGCTGGGGTGCGCGCGCTCTCGCTCTCTCTCTCTCTCTCTCTCTCTCTCACTCTGTCGACGATGCTTTTGAGGCCAGCGGCGCGTATATAAGGGCAAGTGTGCGGCGAAGCGCGCCGGAATTACCCAACTCTCGTGTACAGAGCGACGGAGACGTGCGCGGCATTATAGGTCTATTCTGGTGGGAGGTCAGGTAGCTACTCATATTTTTATCGCGCGCACGCGATGCAAAGGGCGAGAGGGGACTTTTAAAGAGGGAAATCGTTCGACTCAACCCACGTGTTCGTCGCCTTCAAGGCCCAACGGGGGCAGGATGAAAGAGCCCTCCTCTTCAAGATTCCGCCCTGATTACCAGGTTAATAAATCGAGGTGACCAGGTGAAAACGCTGGATCTCGATTATATTGAGATTATATTTTTCATCTTCAGTTTAGGTCTTAAATATACTGCTATCTAAGTTCGTCGAAATGCTTGTCTGGCTTTTTCAAGGTAAACCAATTCAGGTTTTCTTTATAAAATCCTGGGACTCTTTTAAGATACTTGACTGTCCTTTAAGTCAACGAATACTTTTTCTAAAATTTACAAATAAATTTGAAAGTATGACTTTAATTGTATCCTGATTATTTATATGTTTACATATTTATAAAATACGTAATATCAAAATCTGACTTCTTGACATTTTAATTGACGAAGTATTATATATGGTGAATTGGAAAAAAAAAATTCAAGATGTAGAGCCAATATAATAGTGCACTATAGTTTTATGATACTCTTTTATATTATTCCTTGCATAAATCGCGTTTTTAGTGCACAAAAAAGAGAAGTAAAATATTGTTTTACATTATATTACAAGCTTTTAATAAAAAATACTTTAATTAAACCGTAAACGTTAAAAAAAATTGTTCACGAACGTTATATTTTTTGGATAAACTAAATAACTGTAAATTAATGAAAATGAGAAGAATTCAAAAAAGTCATGAAAAACATATAAAGTACGAAGATGCAATTTTTTTATGAACGAAAATTCATATGATGCATATTAAAGAGTTTTGAAGGTTTGAATTATGTATAATAATAATTTTTTTCAAAATTGACTCGACTGCGTGTGGTGTGCGATGCGTAGAAAATAAAAAAAATTAGGAGAAGTTAGGGGTAGTTAACAAAAAAAATATCGAGCTTAAAATAAAGTTACTGCGCAGTTGAGAGAGCGTGTAGTAAGTCTTAAATCCCGATGATCTGAGTAAGTTTGTAAATTCGAAAAAGTCCTTTAATCAATACTTGATAAACGCATACCAAAAAGTGCATTTGAGAAAAAACAAATTTTCGTCAAATATCTGTTTGAGAATTAGAAAATGTAATAGTCCGAAATATTTCGTATATTTCAGACAACGCGGCTTACCTAATTAGCATTTAACCCATATTTTTCTCAAGGGGCTGCTTATTGTTTTAATCATAATTTACTTTCCAACGAGAAAATAACTCTCTGAAATAACCCAAAAACAGTCTCTGGTAATGAGCAAAGTGAAAAAGCGTAACTAACAAAAATTTACTTTTCACGAGTTTCAGCTACGCGCGAAGCTCCAGAGTAGGAGATTCATAAAAGCTTAGAAAGTTTTGAAGCAGAAGCTCTATCTCGCCAAACAATAACTAAATAATTATTAACGCTAACGCGCTTTTAATATCTCTATTATCGAAATATTTATACCCCTCATACTCTTGAATTAAATATAGCGATGCTTGGATGAGCGCTTCAACTTGTCGGATGAAAAGCCATTGCCAGGCAAAAACAATCGACGGCCCTGGATGAAGCTCTCGATTATATCGATATACCGTACTTCCCGGCAAACTTCGTAACGCTTCATCCCGTGAATTTCGAAGTGAGCGAGAGTAATACAGACGAGACGTCGTGCTTCGTCGAAATCTACGCTAAGGGAATAATACAATTTCGCGAAGAGGGTTGGGGGGGGGGGAGGCGAAAGGATGAAAGGCCGGGAAAAGGACGAGCGCCAGCGGGAGGAAATAAGAGAATCTCGATAACTGCGGACTGGGCATCTGGAGGGAGAAGAAATAATTAGATAAAAGGTTGCTCTCGCTATTATATAGTGTCGGAATTTGATGAGGTCAATTTGTTACTTCACACTCACCTAGTGAACCAATTGAGTACTAGTCGTAATTAATCATTTTTTGTTAAACAAAAGATCTGAACAAAGACATAAACAACTATAGAATGGTACAATAACGAGAAAGTATAAGACGAATTTTATTAATGAATTTTAAGAATACTAGTTGTATGATTCAATTATCAATAATAATGTTTCAAGTATTTTTTAATTCTGTCAATATTATACTAATAGTTTGCCACGATTAATTCTATTTTTTGATGCCATTTAACATCTTACAACGCTCCCTCGAGTTAATTCGGTTTTGAATTGATTTTAAGATATAAAAAAATATTGAAAAGGATCTGAGGAAAAATTCATTCAATCTGATTAAAAAGTGTTCCAGAAGGACTGAATAGTGGAAAAATGAGCGCTTAAATTATAACAATCAACGCCGTGTGTTCTAGAGAAGGGTGTATTACTAAACTATACCTTAAAACACAATATGAATACGAAAAAGTTAGTTAGCGACTAGTATTTACTTGTTAAGCACAGTTTTAATCCAATCTGATTTCTATTGAAATCTCATACTCATTGTTCTCGGTTGATTAGCGTACAAGTTTCAATGTCAAACAATGTTCTAGCATTACTAGAACCTTCCTATTACTCTAGGCTTTAAAAAAAAGCTCTTTTACAAAATCGTTACCAAATTAACTACGTTAAGGAAGTATAGGAACATGGCCGTATTATAAGATTTGCTGCAGTTTCCCAGTGTGACCGTCGGCCTGCCGTCGCCGCGTTGCGGCCGCAGCGGCCAAGCCGGGGATCTCGGGAGAAACTGTAAGAGCCGAGAAAAAAGAACGCATCGGTAAGGACAGGCATTGTCCGAGCGAACAAAGGAGTCAATTCCTTTACCTTGTATTCTCCGCGCGGCCGGCAAAAAATTCTCCGCGGATTCCCCGCTTCGAATGAATAGATAAAGTAGTGAACGAGAGAGAGAGAGAGAGAGAGAGAGAGAGAGAGAGAGAGAGAGAGAGAGAGAGCGAGAGAAATTGATTAAATATCATGGAGAACTCTGCATTTAAAGCCAACGTGCAGTTCATTAAGAATTCTATCCTGTTTCATTCCCTTTCGATTGTCAAACCAAAGAGAGAAAGAATTATATTTTTTTTTAGTTTTCTGTTAAATCAAATCCTTGCTGATTTATCACAATCTTGACGAAGGCTTGGGATGATGACATTAAGGCTGCTCAATAAGTTCACTACAAGATAACTAAAGTAATATTCGGAAACTTACGTTGACGAGATATAATTGGGCAAATCATTGAAAACCGAATGAAATCTTTAATTTGCATAAATATACATAAGTAATTTGAGAAATAAATCGATTATAATGCGCGTATGTGTGCAATTGTTTAACAGATGCTGTATATTATATGCAATATTTGAATTTACGCAAAGATATCAACAAAGCTGAACTATATGTCGGACAGTCGCCCATCCAAGTAGTCACTGTGGCGAATTCTACTGTACTTGGTTCATTATCTGAGACGTAGCTTCGTAATTATACTAAAGCATCGTTTTAATAAAATTATGTAAAAAGATATATAGAAAAAAATTTATAGAAAAAAAAGATATATATACATGCTTTTATATTTTTCAGCAATGAGAAGATATGAAATAATGATCAGATTTATCTCGCAGTAAATCTCGATCGAAGTAAATATTGCAAATATATCTTCTTAAATTACTTATCATCCAACCATTGATGCGTAGTAATACTTTAATAACCGACTGCTATTTGAAAAAGAATGCGATTATAAAATCTTTTATCATTCGGTATAAAATAGGATAATCTTTAATCTTTTCGTTAATATTAAAATTTAATTTAAATATTATATAGAAGGAACACTTGATTGTTCGCCTCTTCTGGTTATAAAAATTGCCGCAGTTATTATGAACAAAATTTCGTTAAACATTATTTTCGAAAGGACAATATTATTACTAAGAATAACACAAGACTAAAAACAGTTGAAAAATAATACGGGACAAAAAGATCGTGTTTAATTGAAGATAAATTTTAATACAAAGACAATGTTATTTTTTAGGTAATATGCCCGTTTATTGTCTTCGTATTCCGGAGCTCTAGTGGCAATCTATTAGACCTCTAACGCTACATTCCCTATCCGAATAAAATACGAATATACGTGAAAATCTAGAATTACATAGTCAACCTGAGATGTACAAGTTTGAATATTATAATTCCGGCCATAATTGAATTCTATAAATGTGCCAAAACACCAGAGGTCCATTTCTGTTCATATACACCAAGTCCTTTCTAATAAGAGCTTCAATAATACTTAATGTTCAATAATAGAGTTCAATAATAAAGTTACAGTGGAATAGAATTTCAGAATCCAGCGAAATCTAGCAATTGTAATTCCTTTCCTTTATCCATATAATGAGAATTATATGAGAAGCGCACAGGATACAATCGATTTAATCGCGCAGATATGCAGCTGTAGATTGATTTTGGGATCGCCTCAAAGTGAACATGTCAAATTATCACAGTTAAGTAGAGGACAATATATTAAAGTGCACTCAGAGTGTATTAATATGTATATATATATATATATGACAGAGTTTAGCAACTAACGAAAAAAATAAAATCTATACAGCGAACGTCTATTAAATATACAGCATAAATGCGCACAAAAGCTCATAGAAAAGCAGATATTAGCCGAGGAGTCGAGCAGAAAATATATCTATAGTTCTCTCCGCTGAAAGCTGCTTTATGTATAATCAATCCGTGTATTGTCCCGCGCATCGAAAGGAAAAAATCAATAAATTGAAACGCAAGTTTACTTATTGACAACGTAGTCTGACGTCAATATATATATATATATATATGAATATGTTTACTTCTATTTTTTCAAAACGATTTGAATGTACACATAATATATTGTAAACGACAATGATGATGCATTCGGTAAATACATTTTTTATTATTCAATAATTTTCAAAATGTATTGTTGAAAATTTAAAAAAATTTATGATTAACAAAAGCCAGTGATTAATTCTCCAATAAACGAAATAATTTTATTACGTGAACCGAGTGAAAAAATAATTGAATTTACTTCACTATTCGAAATTCTTTACTGTATTATATACTTTTGTAATTCGCTATGTAACTGAAATTCTTAAAAGTAATTGTAACAATAAAATAAATAAGAGTATTCGCAAGATTTCTTAATGGGTCAACAATGAATAAGACGACTGAATAACAATATAAAACGCTACCTCCAAGAGACTCTTTTTCTTTAACATTGCTCGTAAAACTTATCAATTTCTTTCCACAAGAATCGATAGACTGAGCGTAATACTGGCAGTGCCATGGACTAGATAATAAGAGATAAACTCTTAACCCTATATCTTAATAATAGTTATTTATATACAGATGGATATAGTTAAAAAGTTAATTCCATATACTTAAATATAGTTGAAAACTTATAACTCGACTCTGCATATGCCTCAGTATATCAGTCTCACTAACACATAGTTCAGCATAAAAATCTGAACCTGCATACATACATATACATATATGCATATACATAAATACATAAGTGCATAAGTAAAGTCATACGTATATGACAATTGAAATTCTAGATAATGACAGTCAGACTTTCCTCGTTTATAATCATCGCCGTTGGAATGTATAATAAAAAAAAAGAATTACTACTAAAAACAAGCGAAAACATTCAATATAGTGTTTGTTAGTAAAGAACGATCTGGCTGGCTCAACTACCAAATTCACCGATTCTCGTGTACCCGCTTCGTCCAATACTTCCAACCACATTTCGGCTCATCTCGTTCGGGACAAAATTAATAACTAATAATTCAATTATACATACCCAACCCCCATCCCACTCAACGCCCACTCAAGGACAAATTAATTTTAATAAATAATAAGTATTATCTGATTTACACGGTTCTGACATTAATTTCACGTTATTGCGATTCCTTTAAAATATGAATATTTTAAAATATAACTTATCCTCACACATTCATTTTTAATACCCTGTTCCAAAATATTAACGTTTTCAAAATCCAAAGAATGCAATAAATTTAAGCAACGCTCTTTTGGACCGAATGTATCATTCGAACTTCTCAAACTATAGTAATTTTTATATATTATCTATTTCAGATATCTATCCGTATGTCCCATATTTTTCGTCACAGTCCTGATAATTAATTTTATAAACTACTGCTGCTGTTAAACATTGATCGTGTTTACTTATAGTATTTTTAAAGAAATGCTTAAGATATTATTAATTTGGAAGTAAACTCGAACATTAGGTTTGATAAATTACTTCCAATTTTTACCGTTAAATCTTTTACATGCGGTAAAACAAGAATTGTATTACTTCGTTTACTCTCTCCGCGATAATTTTATAATGGATTCTCTTTAATCCATTATCAACTATCTTCTCTAATATATCTTCACACGATAATTTGATTGCTCTACCCCTTTATCGTATCTATCTGATATCCCAACTGAAGGTATGAATTAAAATTAGATAACCTAACAGACCATTTAGGTTTTCTGTATCGATTTAATTTTACCCTGTTATAGTAACTTCTGATAACGTTAATGTTCAGAAAAGCTCCATTTTTTTTGTAAAATTAATTTCTACCCTTCGATAGCGTTGAAAACATCCGCTATTTTGTCCACAAAGCATTCCGGAAAAATTTTGAAAACGTCACACACATATCCTTTAAAAACGATCGATTCAAGATCGGAAAAAATGGGTTTAAGATTCAACCTGGACGATTAGATTCAATTAACTATAAACAAACTGTGAGAAAGGTGATTCCATGGGACAACCATGTCTTTGTGGAAAATATTTTGGAAAGAGACAATTGTATTATGAAAAACTAATTTGATTGTATTAGAGAATTCGCCATTCGTTAATTTCGCACGTCAATTCAGTTCCGTCTTTATCACTTTTTCTATACTACTCCCTTAAATAAATCTCATCATAGATATCCATTCGTCAATTCGCACGTGTACATGCATCCTAGGCGATGTCAGCATCGGCTTAAACCCTAAATCCGTGGCTGACGACAATGGGAGGTCGACACTCGTAATCTCCCCCCACCCTTCCCCTCATTAAATCCTCTCGCGACGAACGCATAAAGCCCCAAGACCGGCAACCGCTCGAGAATCTGCGTTCTCCCTCCCCCCCTCCCCAACTCCGGCTAATTTCTCGCATTTGCCGCCCCGCACGTTTGCCGGGCGCGCGGCACGCCTATAAATAGACTCGCGCGAAGTAACCCGCCAACCCCTCCAGCCGCATCCGCCGCTTTTCGCTCGTATATCTCGACCTTCGCGTCGGGCCTGAACTTTACTCGTTCGTGTGCGTATACACGCGGAATTTTGCCCGGTATCAGGAAGTGACGCGATATGGATTTTTCGAAACAGCGGGCGCCGAGGGAGTACGGAGGGAGGGCCGCTCGCCGGTCCGAGCGACTATTGCTCGGAGAGGGGCGTGTACAGGGCCTGCTGACGACTGGCTGACCGGCGCGACAAACATATATATATATATACGGAAACCGAAGCGCTATAAATTTTGACGCGAGTTTTGGAGTTTTCCAGAGTTCCCGGAGTCTCGCGAGCTCTCTTGTTTCCGCGGTTGGCCGCAATATTCGTTCGGACGATTGTCGACTGTCGTTGTTTTGAATACTGCGCGGCACAAGGGGGGAAGGGGGGTGTTTTCGATTTGTCGGAAAGTCGCGGGCGTGTCTCCTTTATGCCGGACAAATGTATTCGCGGCGTGCGTCTGGTGCTGCTTTTGAATCTTATCTGTTTTATTCAAACGAGGACTGAATTTTCTTAAGTAATTTTCCAACGTATAGATAAACATTAAAAGGATATCAATGCACTTAACGATCATTATCCCGACAATTTCAAATCTCCTAAGGGAGAATGTTTAAATCTGCATTTTATAATATCAGTGCATAGAAATACCTGTCACCGGAGGCAAATGTTATGTAATATTTCAAATTTATTCTATTAAACCTCAGAACTCCGCGTGAAGGACAGATTAAATTTGTCTAGATCATTTTTTAATGAAAAATAATTTTTGAGCAGAGCTTGTAACGCAATGAGGAATTATAAAAATTTAATTAGATCATAAGTTCACGTAAGACACAAAATATCATTTGGTTATAGGAATAAATTATATATTCCGTCAGTTAAAAGACTTTTTTTTATTCACGTCTTACTTATCCTCTTATTTATGCAGCTGGTAAGAAGTAGGCGATTATTTTTAATAATGTTATTATATCTCGTGAGCGTTTTTATCGAAAAACGAAATCGGAAGAAAACTATATTTACTCCCTTTTGTGATGAATTTCATATTACTATATTATTCCATTAGTGAAAGCTTTTATATATATCAGGATTTTCACGACAAATTTAAGAAGATCTTTAAATAAAGTACTTTCCGAGCATTTTTAGAAATTTTCAAAATTTCAGACTATTATATACTCAGCATTTTAGTTCATATAAACTACATTTTTCGTAGTTGGTTTACTTAAAATTTTTGTTTCTGCTATGTCGTCTAGAAGAAATTTAATGCAACTTATATTCTTAATTCCAGTTTAAAAGAAATACGCCATACCGAGTTATATGAAAAAAGTTTTAAAACTTAAGGGATATAAAAACTTAAACATATATATATAGTAAACCGAGTTTATTCTAATTGCGATAAAAGGTTTGACCTCATTTCTCACCGCGGCTCATGTCCTAACCGACATATAATAAAAATCGATTGTTTTATAAATATTTTTATATACTAAAAAGGAACGATATAACTCCTATGCAACGGCTTGATTACCTTACCATATATTGATTTAAGCGAGGCGGCTTCATATACTTTTTAGTCTCGGTCTGCTTTTGCGCTACTCTCAAGAAGATTAGCTTCGATCGTAAGCTTCAGATTAATTTTGAATAGGCAACAGTTAGTTGAATCTGACGATAAATGACGAACGAAGAATTCAATTCAATATATGAAAGGAAAATCTCACGATAATTGGAATGTTTGCTGAAATTTACGAATCTACCAAGCCCGAACGCTGCGTGAAAAATTAGAAACTCAAACTGTCCGTGAGTCGCGGGCTATTATTAAGCACGGCGCGATTCATAGCTACGGGCGATTGACGTAACTCTGAAAATTTTACCATGTCAGCCGCTCCGTCGCCTCTCCTATACATTACGTATATTACACTTCGTGTATCGAATCACTGCCGAGAAATCTCTCGGGCGTTAATATGCCGCGTGCGCGCGCACACAAACACGCGTATAAGCACACAAAAGGGTTCGCGACATTGAAAGTACAATCTCGCGATCTGTTTAATCGGCCCGGGGTTATGAAAATGACCCTGATCGCAGGAGGGTTAAATAAATAGAGGGAGATGAAGTGTAATAGAAGCTCTGCGCGCACGTAAATTTTGGCGTATGCTAAAGCAGCAATTCTAATCTATTGTTATGCGCCGTGCGTTTAGAGTAATGATTATATCTTTTAATATTGGTTTAGGACTGGAAATTTGAAAAACTGATCAATTTCTTTTTTTTTTCCATTGTCGCAATATATATATATATATATATATATATATATATATATATATTTTTTTTATGGAAATTTGTTTTATTATAGAATGCACAACTATTATTATAGATGAACGACGCTTATATAAATTTTTAAATCATATCATTGGATTTTTTATTGTGTCGATATCAAATCGGATTCGAAATTTGTTTTATTAATACGGATTTCCCAGTGGCCAAATAAAAACAGCTCCGGTTGAACTTTATATTAAACGAAAATCTCTAAAATAAAAGGAACGAATGCACGAGCGACAGTGTATTTGAATATATATATATATATATATATATATATATATATATATATTTTTTTTTATTAGTTTCATGTTCTTCTGGTTCGTAGAGGCATTCGTTTTGGAATGCGAAGCATTCATATATACATTGCACAACAACTTAAAAAGTGTACAAATAATAAATACACAGACATTTTAAAATCATTAATTTCTAACATTTACTATTGAAAATTTATTTTCCGAATAGGACAGAATTTTTATTTTACATTTAAAGATTTGGAAGAAAATTCTGCGAGGATTTAAAACAGTTCGATTGTTTATTTATCGTTCGATAGTTCGATTACTTATTAATCGTGAAAGTAATTCAAAATAAATAGTTTTAAACACTACAGCGTCATTATAACAATTTCGTCTGAGCTGGCTGGAGCAAGGCGACGGCTATCATTATGCCGATCATAAATCAATCGAGAAGTTAACGAAGTTTACAGGGAGTATATTTCTGTTTTTTCCAGCAATAACCGTTAATCACTCGATAATAAGAACTCGATAAGTAGTCGATCAATTTTTCAAACTAACGAGTATTTAACTGATTTATCCACTCCGGGAATTACAACTTTAAATACCCCCGAGATAGATAGAGAGAGAGAGAGAGAGAGAGAGAGATTGAAGTTCCAATTGAAAATCCACCCGGACTAGTTACACTAGTTAGGGAGGCTCTCTCTGGGCAAAGTTAGACTGAGCATTAATGAAAATATATAAATTCAATTCAGCTCATTCTGCCCATGTACATATATATATATATATATATATATATATATATATATATATATATATACACACAAAAAAATAATTATAAATTGAAAAAAAACATTTAACGTATCGTGCCGATTCATTGTTTCTGCAATGACAACGCAGATCCATCCTTTTAAATTCCATACATTTCGAGGGACTAATAAGTATATACGCCTCTAAAGCAATTTTGAGCGTTCCGTTAACGCGCGTGTATACTTATTTCAATTTCGTACGTTCGAACATTTTCCGCGACCGGCAGTACTGCGAGCAGGAAATGGAAGTATTTTGTACACGGCGCGCCCCACTTTTTTTTTCAACTTACACACGAGAACGTCTCGAAAAGTGAACGGTTTAACGAAAACCTGAAGAGAGCGCAATCTTGCGGGAAATCAAAGAGACTGCTCGAAGAACCACCTTCAAGATCATTATCATTCTTCGTCTAATAGTGCTTTTCAAGAATAACTTGTTTAACAGAGAAGAAGATCTGTCAAAGAAATCAAACGTTCTATCGGTAGAATTAGCTCGTTCTAGGCTTAAGGCCATAGCAAGACCAACAACTAGTATTTCCGATACGAGTTACAATGAATCTCAAAGACAAAGTACATGCGATAGATTAATGGAGGCGTTGTGGTTACATTTGATTGCATCGACAGATTCATTCGTTTTACGAAAGAGATTTTCATACATGGTTTGAACGTATTTTCAACTGTAAAATTCAAATCTTCAACGAAAAATAGACTTTCGTATTAAAAAAAGAAAAGAAAATGAGTAATCCTAGTCTCTTCAGGATGTTACGAAATGACTGAACCTAAAATTGGATCCGTTATTAAGACAGCAGCTGTTTTAACGATGTGGTCTTCTTAGTCTTTTCATAAATCTCTCTTCGTGTTTTCGATATTATTCAAAAAGGGTAAAAGATAAGAAACCTTTTGTACGTTCTAATTATGTTACCAGCGTTTTTCTTTATATTTCTCCGTTCTATTACAAGAGTCCGGGTAAAAATATTATAATTTTAATGAACATTTGCGAAATTTCATACGATTCGAGAATAATTTAGATCTACTACGAGCACCTTTAGCACATCTTATAAATAGATTTGAGAGCTGGTGAAATGAATTAAAACAATTTAGTCGCGCTCAAGATGAAAAAGACGTTATCCTATTTTCAACTATAAATGACTACTCACACTCTTTGTACATCGTTCTTTCACAACTTCACATTCTCTGTCTACAAAAAGAAATTTTTTGATCGTTCCTGCGCATTAGACCGCGTGATTATCCCGTCTCTCTCTCTCTCTCTCTCTCTCTCTCTCTCTCTCTCTCTGTCTCTGATGTAACTCTATAGTGCAGTGGCTCAAGTGTATCGCAGCTGTGACAGAGGAAGAGGCCGAATATAATGGTTCAACGATTGTCACGGACTTCATATCTATGTTGCACCGTACAAACACACACACACACCCACACTAACTTGCGCGCGCGTATGTATATTGTTGGTCGGTTTTAATTCGCCTGCAATTCCGCTGTTATAAAATTTATGGAAGCAATTGTACATGAGTTGTAAATTTTCTTTTACACAACAAAGTTTACACAGTTTCTACGTCTCCATCGTTATGTCATTTGTCCATCTCTATCTCTGTCTATTATATATATATATATATATATATATATATATATATATATATATATATATCCCTCTTTCTTTCGTTTTTAGAACAGAACCATCATTCGCGAGACATAATACGACTAGAAGTTAATTATTCTACATTAAGATTAGTGATTTACTGCTGCGATTACAAAGTAATTCAAATCAGGGTGTGATTTTAAAAGCATACAATAGAATAAAGAATATAATAGCTATACAAGAATTTTATATCAAAGCACTTTCAAAGTCGATGCGCACTTAGAATCGTATTCGACATATTGTTTTTATTTGAAACGTCATTGGTGTAAATCACAAGACATAAATCATACATTAACTGGGCAACAGATAACTTCTATCGTTACGTGCAACAAGAAACGAAAATTAGTTTTATTTTTTTATTTTTATAAATTGTATCATTATATAGTCAACCTATGCACTATAGTAACATCGTAAAATATTTTCAATTATCTGCTTTGAAGAAAGCTTATAATATATATATAATCTTTATCGTACCCCAATATAGGATAATGATTCAGCGTTTATATTTAGCAAAAGACGAACTAATTGGTCGGATTTACTATAATTATTATGGACGAATTCAGAGTAATGATGGTATACGAATTGAACACTTTCAATGCTACGGGGATCATCGATGACCGACGAAACAAAGATTATTAGCGCCAAAATGGAGCAAATTTCGAAGCTTTTAAAGTTTTAATGACTATCGTGGTTTCCGCACCGATGACTTACGATAAGATAAAAGTATCGAACTCCCTAAAATACTTTAATTTATTATTAGTTTAAGTGCTCTACTTATTTTCGTAACTAATAGTTGACTATCGTATGTAAGACGGAATGAGCATTTCACGTAATTGGCCAGAAGGAAAAATAATGTAACATTAGTAAGAAACAGAACAAGTTACCTAAATATATGCGACTATCGTATATTGTAATAAAGAAAAAATAAAATCGATGTTACGATTTCATATAAAATTGGGTAATATCCAAGTATTTCAATCGTCAATTGATAAGTTTTCTGAACGTCTAGATCAGCTTCAAATGGGAGATACACAATTGGTATTTCAAATAATAATTTATTTTATTTCGAATTCTGGAAAAAAAATAAAAAATTGCATATATGATTAGAGCTTGTGGTCAAGATGATTTCTCAATTTCTTTTGAAAGTAATTTGGTAATATCTAGCTTCCAAAAATGGTATCATTTAGAAGAGGTCGTTTTGTCTTCATTTGATATTTACAAATTTTTCAGATAATCTTTTTGATTCATTACATTACAATAAAAATTTTGTTCTATTTTTAAACGAAACTTTGTACTTCACGCAGCTTTTTTAGACGTACTGGGCTGTTATTTTGTAAAATATAGTAACATCAATAATTGTAGCCAAGAATTGCCAAATTAGTACATTATTATTTATTATTATTATTATCAGTACGTTACGAAGCTTAAACTATTAATGCATTATTTTAGAAAACAGATATATGTTTGATGATAATATAATAACTCAAATTATCATTATCAGAGGTTCCTTAATTTTTTCCTTTTACTCATACATATCAACATATATCGTCCATTACGTAAGGCTTTAAATACTTTAATCATAATGTTTCTCCTAATAGGTGCACAATTAGATACGAACATGCTCAAATTATAATTCAAGCATACTTCATTCGTGCTTGAAATTTTAAAATTATTTTCACGCAGGATTATAATAAAATCCAGGATTATTAGTACATTATACATTTAATCATTAGAGAATTACAATAGTACAGAAATTATTTGATTTCTCATTAATCAATCATCCATCTGATATGGATAAAATAGTTATGAATTTTGGAACATTATTCTGTTGTTGTATTTAATGTATCAAATTCGAATGTATCAAAATATCACTTCTATTGGAATTCGAATATACTATATATAAATTAAAGTCAAATAGAGATGCAGCGATAATGAAATTCATGAAAAACGAAGGCGAAACTTTTTCGAATTGATACATCTAAGTCTTCCGTTGCTAAAGTGGAATATTATAGAAAGTCCAAAGTTCTAACAAAGCAGAATGGAATTATCGAGCAATGAACTTAATTCGAGAAAAAGGCAAGAACATAGTCTATTAAGAATTTATCATCGGTCTTTTTAGAATTTCTGAGCTAAATGATGAAGCTTCGATGCTTCAGTTCATATATGTTATACCGATTCACAATTCAATCGTAAGCTTCACACCCATATGTAATACGGTATACATCCTTCCATAATATTATATTTTAGAAAAAATTTGAATTTCACGGTGCGCCCAAGTATCGAGCAGACACATCTCCATAGTCGTTTAATATCCTACTAAAGCTGATAATATTATGGCTAAATGGAGATTCCGGGCATCATCTAGCGGCAAGCTGCCGAACGCGAGTCTCCTAATTCCGAATGGCCGCGCTCTCTTGCGCCGCGGGGCGTGAATAATTAGCGGATTAATTCGCTGCGATCCCTATTCTTACATCATCGCATTGTTCGTTTCAACGGCCATTATGCAGTCACGTGAGATCGGCAGGGACATGTTTATATAATAAAGCCACGTGGCTTTTCAACGCGTTACATCACGGCGTAATAGATTTACTCACGAATAAGCCTCTAGGAGTTGCAGAAGAATAGAAGAGAAATACTCGTGGTCGTACTTCATTCCTTTATCCCGTCCAAGAGCAAATTGTTAAAATTGTTAACGGACCGCGGCCGCTCTTTCATAGCGATCGATCGAAAATTTCGCTGCTTAAAAAAATATTAGGTCGATAACGATTATGTTGTTCAAAATTTTAGTCCAAAAGTTAGTTTAATTCCCATCCTTTGTTTATGTCTATTTTACAACGCTAAAAAATTTCAAGAAAATTAATCAACCAGCCTGAAACTGAAAAAGTTTTGATAAATCCATAGCTAAAACTTGTAAATATGAAACACTTTTACTTTACAAAAGATACAGTAACAATTAAAACCGTTTGTTCGGTTATCTCGTTTTATTTATCTACTTTCCAATTGGATATTCTTGATATTTTCTACAGTTCTCTCGAACTTCCTACATTAGCGACGATTCCCGTATATAATTTTATGCGAAAACATGGTCTCTCAAACACTATTTCAATTATTTGCTTGCAAACTAGTAGGTCTATCAATAGCAATTTGTTTATAAAAACCGAAGAAATACGAATGTTTAATTGAATTTCGAGCCCCTGTTTTTGTTATTTCAGAGGAGACCTTGACAAATGGGAGTCTGATTTTTTCATCATTCATCTGTTTTCTTTTCTAGCACTCTCTCGAGTTCCCATTATTTTTCTTTCTTTACTTCTCTAGGGCAAAAGACATATATAAAATGACAAAATGGAAAATATAAGGAACTGTCCACATTCCATGTTCCTATAGTGTCATATTCCTAACTTGCCTAGAAATATTTAAGCAGATGTATTTATTGTTAATGTATTTGAAAAAATTAACATATATATCCAAATATAGTAATCCATATTATTCAGAATAAATAGTCCCTCAGCGATTTTTTTATGAAAAACTGGGAAAGTAAAAGTTTCCAGGGCTTAAGAAAACGGCACTGATGAAACAAGGAATGCTGAAGGTAAACATCAGAAGTTACTGTGCTTATTCCTGGTACTTTGTGTTATTGACTATTTACGACTGAATTTCATGTGTTAATATACCTATGTTTCATAAAGGATACAATACAGGGCACGTGCGAGCTCCAATAAAAGCGCAATCGAACGAGGAGATCCATATTACGCAACATCGTGTGGATATGTGTGTGTGTGTGTGTGTGTGTGTGTTTTTATTTTCAAGCCACGCCGACACGGCTACTGCGGGAGTAGTATCTGGTAGAAATTAACGGTCGACCGGATGCATTGACGCGCAGCACAACCGGAAGCCTCGATGCGTGACACTCTATAACTATATTTATAGATGTAACGTTCAATTACTTCAAATCACGCGCCCGCTGCGAGCCAGAGATACCGAGCCGAATAAACACATCGGCGCGCTTCCTGCGGCTTGCCGATCGATAAAATGAGTTCCCGCGCGCGATCATCGTTTATTTATATATGCGGGATCGCTCTCGACTCAGCCATTCCACCTGTATTCTCTCTCTCTCTCTCTCTCTCTCCCTCTCTCTCCCGCCTCGCCCTCTATCTCATATTTTAGCAGGAAAATGTGCTCCGTATTTTTTTTATCTTACACGACCCCTCCCCTCCGTGCCGCCTTGTCGCACTGACCGCAACGACACCCGTTCCCCTTTTCACGCACCTGTGCCGCACAGCAGTAATTTTCGTATTATATAAATAGGTAGTCCGATGCTAGTTCGGCACGCACCACTGCTCCTTCCTTTGGCTATATATTTTTTTCTTTGGTTTTTCTTTTAATTTCTTCTCTCCCCCCCCTCTCTCTCTCTGTCTTTCTCCCTCTATTTCTCTCTCTATCTCTCTATCTCTTGCTTCGTTTCCGTGTTTCGTTTCTCACGCTTAGGCAGAACTTTGTACTATTCGCAGCTGCGTGCACAGTTTTAGTTTTCTTTTTTTTTCACGACTAAGAAAACTTTCTCGGATAATTGGCGGTTACGGATTACACTTTTCAAAGAAAAGAGAGAAACAAAAATGAACGTAAATGGAAGAATTGAATCGACCCACGGTGCATGATTTGAATAAATAACGAAGGATAACAATTGAATATATATGATTCTGGAGAGCGAGAAAGCGCTTAGATAGTTTTCGCTTAGAATATCTAAATGGGACACTGCAGTTTTATAAATTGAACACAAAATTTATGCTTGGACGCCGGCTGGATCAAGAATTTTCTATACTTTCCGTTATTTCTTATTTCTACCAGAATAATGTTCTTATCACTATCAGTAAATATTTCTTTGACCTAAATAGATTAGAAATAAAATAGATTCAATATAATTTTAACAACAATAATTTTGATTTTTTTCGCATACGTCAACAATACTAACTATGATATTAAAAAAAATGTGTATCCAGGACAATTGGATGGATATTTTTTCAAGATTTTAGTCACGGTTAATGGCAGAAGTTTTTCTACTTTAACTGTCGCACTGAGGAGGAAAACATTCATACGACCATTCGTATTCGCGACTATCTTTCCTAAGTATTGTGAATTGTTTTTCGCATTCTCGCCTATACAATAAGGTTCGCAATACGAGGAAACTCGCTGAAGGACGCGTGTGCTTTTTTCTCACGATTTCGACCAAAATTCGAACAACATCGATATCAGAGATAATTATAATTATAAAATGAGAAAAATCTAATTTTTTCGAGATATAATGTATGTTTATCTACTTTTGTCATTCAAACACATATCAAATCCTTATTCAATGGATTTTTAGGGATTCGTGCAGTTAATTATTGGTCCGCTTAATTACGTCCTTGTAGATTATT
Source organism: Sycobia sp. Sy_11 (assembly GCA_018907035.1). NCBI lineage: Eukaryota > Metazoa > Arthropoda > Insecta > Hymenoptera > Epichrysomallidae > Sycobia > Sycobia sp. Sy_11. The sequence goes on along the minus strand of JACCIC010000015.1, from coordinate 1,633,926 downwards.
ACCGCGGTCACTTCACTCGCATTATATGTAACTTAATTAATGTTCTTTTCAAATAATAAAATAGTATAACGATAATGCGTAATTAATTAAAGCAACATTATTAGCTGTTGGGTTCCCTTAAGTAAGTCATTATAATTTGTACTTGTATTTAATTCCAATGTAATTGTTTCGAAATATGTCGTATTTATCGAATGCTATATAAACATACACAAATAATAATAATGTATCCATGGTCACCAAAGAGAAAATTCAATTATAAATGAGCTTAGTTAGGTAATTAAAAAAAAAAGTTATATGTTTAATTCTCGGAAAACGTAAAGCAATTTAGTTGAAATAAAAGTTACTTGGAAAAGTCAATTTGACCGCGAATACTGATGATGGATATCTGCTTGGTCACGTGCACTTTATCAATTTTTATATATATGTATATATATATTCGAAGATAAGCTCTTTAGAAAAATAAAACGAGAAGAAAAAAAAAACACGATTCCGTTCATAATTTTATCGTCTAAGCATTGATTCACATATTTACCTGATCAATAATATGAATTGTTTTCTCCAAGGTTAATGTGAAGAAGCCAAGGTTAGTGAACATCGCCGACGACGTTTCGAAACGCGAATTTCACGTCCGTATTATATCGTCGCTGTTCTAATCGGCAATCATTAGGGTTAACAATTAACTAAGAAAACAAAAAAAAAATAGAAAAAGAAATAGGTCGAGCCGCCTATCAGATAATGCAAACACCGAACAATGAATAGTTTAACGATTTCTTTTTTCCTTTTTTTTCCCAATACTTAAGGTACGAACAATTATTATAACTTATTGTACAGTGAAAAGAGTTCCTAACGATACAACGTTTACGATTTAGTATTTAAATTTATATTTATTTCGTGATTAATGGAATAGTAAGAAAATCTTCTTGGCACTGTCCAAAAAATGTCTACTTCTAGTATATTATGCATTAACTCCTTTATTTGGTAATTACTTTGTAATTTGTTCCTTAAACAAACAACGAAAGCAAAACAAAAGAAATAGAACACAGCAAAAGGTAAAATACAAAAATTGTAGCAGTAACTCGTACCAAAGTAGTTACATATACCTATGTATATAATGTTAAGCTTATACCCAATTATTAAGCGCGTGTAGAAACTAACCGAGTGAACAAACGTAACAGTCGTAGTTTTTCATTAAATAATCAATAGGCAGCGACATTTTCTGGGAAACTACAGTGCCCAGGGTCGTATTAAATTCTCATGAGGCCCGCAGACGGTTTACACCCGAGGGCCCTTGGAATAAATCATTTTGGTTCCAAATGCAGGCATGATTTTTGTGTCAAAAATGTGCGCGAAATTAAGGATAAAATTAATAAAAAAAACTTCTATAGATTGTCGTAAGAAAATAGTACATTGTCAGAATATTTGCCATAAATTTATAAAATTTAAAAAAAAATGACCTCATTCTAAATATATTTAGTTTCACCCAATTCCTAAAGCCAGTCACTCAAATCCATGAATTTTAATCAATCTATTTTTAATGAAAGTATAATAGATCTTTCTTTCTTTTTTTTTCTCTCGCACACTCTTTTATCTCCTCAAAACGGAAAACGATCTTTGTGATTGGCAATTTGCAATTGGACGAGATTCGCAGCAGTACCGTTCCTAACTTTCAGAGGACGCAAAATATGGCTACGATCAGTGGGTTCGTCTCGTGACAGAAAAATTCCGTAAATCGATATTTTAAGTATAAATAAATGAATACATTGTCTTGGAATAATATGTTTTTAAGCCGACTAATCCGCGATCGAAATCTTCGCAATGTAACTCTAATATAAAGAAATCAGCTTTAGTCAAAGTTTTTTACAGTTATAACTCTGATTCCTTAAAAAAAATGTATAATATTTTATGTACGTTCGACATGGACAGTAATAAATATTTCTTCAAATGAGAATAACAGTTCTTTTTTTATTTTTTCACGTATGTATTAATTAGCATATTTTGTTCATTGTCGAATACTATATGAATGTATATTGGATCAATCATTTGTATCTCTACAAGAGCACTGTCGATCAATTACCACGATTATTCTGATAAGTGACGCAATCGCTTGATAATGATTTGATCTACATCGATTTATCAAAACGGATGTTTACGGCTCAGTTGAGTATTTGGAAATCACGTGGAGTACTGTTATTTTATTATTATAAAATTATTATTATATCGGTTAACAATGAGATTATTTGAAAGTCGACGTTTGTTTCGCTCGTTTGCATCGTTGAAAATTACAATATAATGCCTTCAATGAACTTTCCAGGTTCTTTTTGAAAAAAGCACGGCGCTGAAAATCAAGTTTCTGTTAAAAAAACCCCCTATACGAAGATGAAAGTTGAGGGCTGTATCTTGAACCCTGCTCCCTCCTTTTTTTCCTGGTAGTACCGGAGCGTTCGCTTTCATTTGGTCGAATTATTATCATCATCATCGTCGATGCATGAGAGCGAGAGAGAGAGAAAGAGAGAGCGAAGCCCCCCTCCCTCGAACGGACGCTATTAATCTCGAGCGTACCGTCCACGCGTAAACTACTCGAGTCTCTCCCTGCATATTACTATATTTATATATACGAAGTCATATTAATATATATATATATATATATATATTCAGTCGGGCAGGTATACACATTGGTCTCTATATAACCTAGAAACTCGGAGAAGTTCGCCCGAACGCCCCTCAATAACATATACGTCGGGGCCACCCTTCCGACAAATTCCGAGAATCGCGCGGGGCGCAGTGCGTGTATAGTAAGTGCATATATATATATATAGGTCGTACACGTAATTTCTCCCCGAGGAAATATATACACCGATGCTCGTTCATTCATTGTCCGGCGCAGGCGGCGCTCAGCCCCCCCCCCCTTCGGCCTGCCCGGCCCGGCCAGCCAGCAGACGGATTCTCACCGCACACGCACACGTATATAATACGCACGACCGTTGAAATTATGCATGCGCTCGGGCACGAACGACGTCTAGTCGCGGCTCTAAGCGCGCGTTCGCGTGTAGATCGTGTGTTGTAAAAAAAAAACCAACCCCAGTCGCGCCGCATATCACAATGACGAAACTCACCATTTATACAGAAGAGAGAGCGAGGAGGCAGTCCTCGCGGTCCTCTGTTCCACTCTGCTCGCGCGCAACTCGGCGTCCCTCGCTTTCGCTCTTTGTGTCTTAGATCGCGCCAGTGCGCGCCTCCCCGCGCACAGACGCAGAGGTCTAGATGGGATGGTGGTGTTTCGTATGCGAGAGAATCGCCGATGGTCCAACTGATGCGCACTCGTGCCACGCGAAGATCCACTCTCTGTATCTCCGTGTGGTATCACGTGGATGTTAAACTGCAGATATTCGGCGGGTTGAAAAAATGTCGCCGTCGATGGTGGCTCGGCCAACGTGCAGATTATTTATCTCCCTTCAAAATTACGGCCCTGCTGTTTGGTAATGTAAGCACGAAGGGACGAGTGAATTAAGAAGGGGTCATATAACGCGCGCACATCACTGAAGCATAAAGCTTATAACATCTTACATATATATACCTATAGATATATAATAATATATATGTATAATTACACAAACCATAGTATACGCACAAAAGCCATTCACACACTCGCATATATATATATATATATATATATATATATATATATATATATGTATATGTACTTGATTTATTTATAAATGCGTCCACCTCGCCGCCCCCGTCTCGCGCCGCGTAAACACTGCACGCACCAGCTGAGAAGATGGCGAGGAGAGCGTGGACAGGGATATATATATCTAATATATATATATATATAGCCTATTATATTTATATACCTATATATTGAGGGGCATCAGCAGCACGCGCGCGCGCGACGCACGGCGCACGCGTCTACGCATGATGCGAGCCTATATATATTTCAGAAAGCCCGATTTTCGTCTGCTAAATAAACACTGTATATATATATATACTAACACTGCGCGAACGGCTGGCGTCGGTCGGGCCGTTACTACTCGCCGGTACGAGAGCGCGGTTTGACTGCTACTGCTGCTGACTGCTGCTGTCTGCTGTTGTGCGCACGCTTCGCGCTTTCGTACTGCCGGACGCATATATATATATATATATATATATATATATATATATATACACGCGTTTGTTCAAAGCCACAGACACGGCGGCACCGGTATGGTAGAGGGAGGGCGGAGGGCAAGAGCGAGCCATCAGGCGGCGCGCGCGCGCGCCTTCCCTGAATAGAGAGAGAAAGAAAGAGAGAGAGAGATAGAGAGAACGGGCTCGCATCCGCGCGCGGGGGAGTCACCGATCGATACGGACGCATGCGCGCGTTATATATATATATATATATATATATATATATATATATATATATATATATATAGATGTATAGCTGTGTAAATCTCGTGCAATATTACATGGAGGTGTGAAGAGTCGACACGAGTGCGAGCGCAGGGGTTAAGGACGGTTCGAAGGTTCGAGGAATGATGCTGCTTTATCTCGCCGGAGTCTGCTGTTTCTTATCCAGTCCATGCGCAACTCCGTGCGAATAAATTTGCAGATACTTATAAATTGTACTGAATCTGTGATGTTCATCGGAAGGATTTAGGAATCCAATGACAGAGAAGTGAAGAAGAAAATGATCCGAACAGGGAAGCGACAGACGCGTACCTGTTTGGAGTCGTTTGAAGCAAATCTGCCAAAAAAAATAGGAGATCCCGATTGTTCATTCCAAGAAACGTTGAAATAAACTTTTATGGTTATTGCAAAAATCCCGTAGCATTCCCGATAATTCTGGACTAGTTATGTTATATTGAATGTGAAGTTTTCTGTTTAAATGTTCTATAATAAACAATGTTCCATAATAGCAAATGTTCTATAATTAACAGGGGGTCCTGAATATCATGTAACGACCTGTAACTTTCCATTGTATTTAAGGCCGTCAGAAAAATATGTTTCTATGAAATATAGACTTGACCTTCAAATAACCTTTCGATCATGTTTAGAAGAAATCTCAAGTGACCCAGAAATATCTGATGGGCAATGTTACAAATTTTGTAATATATATTTGTCTTCACAAGTCTTTATATTCATATTATAACTATAGAGATAATGCGGTTTTTTTAACAGCCTAAAATCTTAGTTTATACTTTCGTCGGAATTGGCCAGCGAAATCCTCGATTTTTATGATGGATTTAGATTCAGCAGGTTAAAAATGCATAGAATTTAATTTTTTTCTTACCCGATATTCCTTCACTGATAACGTTTTTTATATAAAAATTTATTTTGTTGAAAAATAAAAAAATTGATAACTTATATTAATCTAGTTATCCATGAATTTTTATTTTATAAGCAGAAAATTCTATTGATGAATATTCAAATTAATATGGTATTTTGAAATTCAATATATAATTGACATCTGAAAGTCGTTCGACCGCAAATCAACCACTTCGTATTGAAATATCTATATCTGTGACTTCTTAACTGAAATAGCTAATGAAAGTTCACAGGTTGGACATTTGTTTCGTTACTTTTCAAATGAACACTGCAAAAAACTAAAGTTTTCAAATTTCCAATATGTAATGCTTTCTTACTTACAAATTTGGATTTTCTTCTATTTAAATTTCAGCTACGATGAAGCCAGCCCACATTTTCATCATGACGTCTTCTAATTATAGAAACGAATTAAAAGAAATAATGACAATTGAAGCCAAGAAGTTCTCAAATGAATATGTGATCGTATTTACACACGTTAGCATAATCAATTCATTATGTGCTAATATCAACAGAGTCGACCGAACTTCGATCGACAATAATTTAAAAACTCTACCTCTCCGAATGTAAGTTTCCTCGAAGTTTATTATTTGAGATCATATTAGTTCTTTAACCACTGTCAAAAATTAGGATTAGTGTCTAAAATGTACATCCAATCATAGTATATCCAACTTAATTGAGCGTTAAGCAACTATTGTAAGGAAATTGATATTATATTTTTAAAATATTAAACATGTACTAATTAGTGAATGCAGGTCAAGACCTGCAGAAGTATTTAATAAAGGAAATGTACAAAAATAAAGTTAGCGAGAGACGAAAAGAGAGGTGATGAGCAAACTGATGTATTTCACAGATGTCTAGACATTAGCTAGAGTCGAGAGAGATTATGTTGTTTTCCCCTTTTCCATAACAAACTTTTATCGTAGTATTATTTAATCTGAAATCCTGAAAGTTGAGTTTGTTATTTATATTTTCCAATTATCCACATATTACACTAACAATCAGGAGCGGAAGTATTAAAAAAACAATATTTAGTATTAGTATTGTATAACATTAGTATTGTTCAGAATCAAAACATTGAATAGTTGCAGACAATGTTGCCACGATGGCGAAATGTTTAGAGTTGTGATTCAGTGCACCAACATGTACCTTCGTTCTAGACAGCCAAAATAGGATCCGAAATATTCAGGGGGCGGAAATACCAGAAGAAACAAAAGTGAAAAATACTTTCAAGTGATAGGCTTGAATAATCTACAGTTTTACAAAAACGTATCTCATTGGTCCTGCACAGAATGGCTAACGTCTCATAATAAAGAAATCAACGACTATTCGTTCTTCAAGCCGTTAGAGAAATTTCAAGTCAGAACAAAGAATTCAATGAGCAAAACAGGATATTCGGAAATATTTCATCAAAAAGTAATTCTATAAATTAGTTAAGATACACAGTGACACATACTTTAATATAGATGAAATAATGCGCCAAAATAGCGTCAGAACTATGGACTAAGGATTACGTCCATATTCTCGGGTCCGACATTGCAATTTGTTAATCGGAATTGGCGAAAACGCAACTACTTACAGACGTGTCAGCGAAATGAAACATCACTACGCTATTCCGATCATAGTCAGAGGACAAAATGCGACTAACAATGCTTCATTTATCTGATCGCAAGGCAAACTAAGCAACCACTTGAGAAACTTTACCTTTATGGACATAGGTTCATTGGAACTTTATTATTTAAACTAATATAATTTCATCAAGACTCTAAAAGGTAAAGGATTTCCGTGAAACAAATCTGTAGATGTATATTCAACTCACTTCTAAGCTAATTAATTGTTATATAAAGAAAAATATATATAGAATTGGACCGAAATCACCTTCGATCATACAAAGTTGTTTTGCTCATAAATATGTAATTAAAGTTACCTGATTTAATCTGTATCAAATCCATTAACCAAATATCATGCCTCTCCTAATTAGCGACCAGTTTCGTCTTACATTAGAAAAATTGTGAAATGGACTTTCTTTAGGTATTTAAAAAAATATCATTTCACGAAGATTGTTAAAATTACTTGAGTATATTAAATAATCATAATAATAACAAAATATTTAAACTCGTATTATATTAGTATAAGCCACAGATTTCAAACTTCAAATATTCTGATAAATTATTATACATGTGATGGATAAGTTCGCAAAACCATCGATGAATTAATTATCTTATAGTAGAGTGATTAGAAATATATGTGAATCTTATTAGAAAAATTAAAACGAATCGAATGAATTCGTATGACGCATTATATTATTGTAGGAGGGTAGTATGATATAAGTACTTAGGTGAACCGCTTTATGGCCCCACTATTGCAAAAAATATACTGTCTCATAATACCATTTCCTAGACGGCTTTGGCGAGATTCCAGATGAATCAGACTCGTAATTTTGTTTTGCCGGGACTGGAAGCGGGGGTGTCTATAGATTTTAGATGAATAGAAAAAGAGCAATACCAGTCGATGAATTGGTGCATGTTTTTGGAAGGGAAATTGCATTCTCTGCAACGTATACGCCTTCATCAATCGCGAACGGACAAAAAACGGTTTAACAAGGTGCAACCTGGTCACATGTTTAGTTTGGATAAGTCCCGAACAGGTGTGTCGAAAACCACTACCACGTAGGAAACGTGAAAAAAATCTACGATCTCGTATTGGCAGATCGCCATTGAAGATGCGCGAGATAATCGAGACACTAAAAATCCGAAAAGTGTATAAATTCTACAAATTTCGCTGAGAGTAATTTTTTTCTAATTCCGTGCAAAAGCACTTCATAAGGAAAAGAATAACATTCCAATGTTTAATTTAAATTTCTTATTGCGTATGCTTTAAACTAGTTATTTTATGGTAAAATTTTGAATGATGTAGTTGAAATATTTATTTTCTAATGACATGAAGTAGAATCAATTATTTCTATCGGTTAATTACGAAAATCCTCATATATTACAAAGCTCCAGCGTCAGCCAATGCTAAAGGAAATATAACAGAATTCATTCACAGCTTTAATTAACGAAACTTTGTGATTAAATTTCTCTTTTCCACAATATACTTTACACTACAACTCATTAGATCTCTATTCGAATTTGAAACCGCGCAAATACACCTACTGTACTCACAATATTTACACAGCCTCGTCATAAGCGGCTCGGCGGTCGATTTTTATTCGTTGTCGGACGACTGATGTAAAAGGGAAGCAAATAAATATCGAAGCATATGGAATATCGGGAAATAGTAAATTCGCCAGAACACTTTTACTTTGATATACTCTGTATTGCGATAAAAGTATACAGAGAAAAGTATACATATTATATATATAATCTTGTAATGGTCAGACAAGTCGTTTACACACGTCTCGATTTCCTTTGAACGGCGCGAATAAGAGATGATAAAATCGGTTAATAGTTATATAAAAGCATCTATTTGCGGCAGATATTTTCTGCAGGCTGTGTAAAACAGTCCAGCAAGGTGCTTTCCTACACATTAAGTAAAGCCGAGGAAACGAATTATGCGTACACCGTTAAAAACATCATTCAAAACTGGTCCATTCGACTTTTTAAGTAAATAATTTCCAAAATATTTATTATAATTATAAAGTTTAATTTGTATCGATTCCCTGCCCGAAGATATCAAATAATATCTTGTAATATTATGAATACAGAGATAAATTACTACAGTAAAAAATTGTGACATTTGAACACGATTGCGAAAGTTGATTAGTTACCTCGTATAAGACAGTTTTTCTTCGAGCGAAGTTAGGGATGTATTCTGCTGGCCGCGTGATGTAAAAATCAACTCACATACTACTAGTGGACTATATTTTCTTGAACGATGTGCATAAGACTCGTCTTTGCATGCATATTTTACTTGTGCACTGAAAGATTATTCCGTGCTACGGAAAAATTTAATCGAGTTTTGATCACACTCTGAAAAACACGTAAGTTCTATAAGCTCTTTTGCACACTTGTACTATTCCACCAAAAAAGCCATAAAACATAATGAAAGTCATAGTGCATAGTCAAAATATAGCATAAACTTGGTGATTCCATACAAACGCTGTTTCTCGCCCGAGTATAAGACAAGGGTAACAAAATATCGCTCATGCGAGAACCCCTCACTTTAAGTATTATTATTGAATATTATTTTTCACCACTGTAATTTGAAATTCATAACTTTAACATAATTGTGTACGTTTGAGGCCAAAAGTCCAATATGTAAGAATCTTTTTATCTTGTGAGACTTACCTTCTTCTCTGCACTTGACGATAATAACTGCCTCACTTGGAAAATTCCAAAGTTATATACATATCCATCCATAAATATATTGAGATTTATTAATTTCCACTAACGTATATGAAGCTCAAGCCAGTGAAAAATAATATATAAATTATAATGCAAGTTCTTATGTAATCTATTCTACACATGAGTAGTCTTTCATTTAAGTGATACTGCTCAGAGCGGTAGGTGGCGTACCGGCTTTTTTCGAACCGCTTGCAAATATTTTAAAAATCTTGTAGGTACAATCATATAAACATACAAAACATTTAGTGTCAAAACGAATGAAGTTTTTAATGTTGACAGTTATTTTTATTATGAATTTCGAAATTTACTCATAAGTTCTTATGTAAAAACTCATCTAATTTCTTACAGAAGTTTTTATGTACAATGGCCGAACGAGTTATGTAAGTTTATACATACGAACTACATAAGAATTAATATATTGCGTTCACCTGGGGAATTTGTGCATAACGACAGCTGAAAAATCACATGAAAGTTGTAATTTCGAGGTTAAAAATATCGGCGAAAGAAACGTAATCTTATTAGATACTTTCTGAACAATGTGTAATGTAGTGTGGTTTTTATTCTTATTTACCTTCACTTGGGTTCACTAAAAAATAATGAAACACAACTTACTTATATTTTTTTATTCTTTACGAAGAGCGGATTGTTAAAATGAAGTTATATTATTATATACTAATCGAAATTGTGCTATGATCTATCTAAATGGAAAATATATCCATTAAAAGTTCAATTTTTGAGTCGCCTGCAAAGACCTTTCTGCGACTTGTGTTTCGCGCTCTTGTACATCTAAAAGCGATCATTCCGGGAAGAATTAGAGGAGCTCTGCAAGGGAGGGAATCAAATCGACCGCGGGGGATTCCCCCGTTTCGAGTCTAATTACAACGGTAGGGGGGGGATTCGAATCTCGCAGGAGCCGCGCCGCGCGGCCGCAATATCCGCCACCGTTATATGCGCGCTGCTTTAACGGAATATCGAGTGTGGCAAAGCCACAGTCGCGTTATAGAATGTACAAACGTACTGTACCTAAGCTTCTGTTTGGTGAATCCGCACGCAATACGTGTACAGCAGATATGCGCAGTCAAAGTGTACAACTCGGCATCATTATACAGATAGAGATATCGGGTGAAGTCCGCTCGCCCGCGCGGCATCGCTTTGCTGTGATTATTTGACGTTGCACTTTCGCATCCCGGCTCTCTTACATACGCATATGCGCACAATCATATATACATATTGCGATAATCCGAATCCGATTCAGAGCGCAAGGGGATAATATTCTACGAATCGGAGGCGCGGAAATTCTTCGAGATCGCTGACTTCGCTATATAAGTATATGAAGTTTTCTTCGGAAAAAAGTTCCTGCGGATTCTCGTCGGTTTATAAAGGTGGTAAGTTCGGATTATGGAAGAAAGATACCGAGGTTGAAGCGATCATTCTCGGCTTTAGGGGCACTGATGTGCTCGTCTCGGATATTTTTTTCTCACTTCCTTTTACCGTAGTTATAAGCCCACCAGCGACGACTGTAATATCGTTTATTCGACAAACTTTACTTGTATTTGGAAACCCGGGAAGTATTTCCTGAACTTATGAAAGGCCTTCAGAGAAGGGGGCGGAACTCGCGTTTATCCATCATCCGACGTCGATGTCGACGCCGTTATAAGATATTTATGGCTGTGAACTTTTTTTAAACTCTGTAACCTGCCCCGATTTCTTTTGGATTGTAAATACTTTTTCAGTTTACGATGGGTAATTTTTCTAATAAAACGAAAAGATTTATTAGAACGGGCGATATATTATTAATCTGTATGAAAATATAAGATTTATAGAATAACTATAAACTGATTCTTATATACGTTAGAATAGTTTCTTATTAGATAATTGCTACGAAAGGAATATAAACAAGAATGATAAATTTAAAAAATAAAATAAAACTAAAAACTAAAACTAAAATTATAATATTCATTACAAATGCGCTCGAGTTATACAGATGTGATTACTGGTTAAAATGAAGTGCAAATTACATACTCATAAAATTGTAAACAATTAAGATTAAAATAGAAATATTAATTAACGAGTTTCTGCAAGAAAAATATTATGAATTTTATAAGTAAATGTGTAGTTTTGACATATTCATAGTTCCGAAAATAGTGTAAAATTATTCGTATAAATCTTATTCTCAATGGCTTATGGATATAAATGAACTTCTCGTTCAATATAACAGCAAGAACATTGTAAACTGTGCGGGTAGAGGTACATGGCCCTTCGTCTGTGAGGCCACTTTGTATATAAGTCGATGGATACATAAAGATTTTTGAAACATTATCTAAAACACTGGACTCAGCTCAGAAGTGCTTATATTTGAGAATAAGATTAAATCCACAGCGTTTTTCACAAAAACAAAAACTCTAACTTTTCTACCAGCAAGCTAAACGTGAAAGTTCGTTTAATTATATATATATTGTCTATTTTTGTGTGTATAGAAAAGAAATGTGGCTCATATATGCCTAATAAGTTAAGACCATACCATTTAGGTGATCGATTTAGTTCAGATTGGGGCAGATAACTCCAATTACATTTCAAACGAGCGATGTAAAGATTTAGGATTTAACGCACTTAAATTTCCAAAATCTAATGCTTTCTTACTTGGAAATTAAAACTTTCTTCTATTTAAATTTCAAATGCCGTGAAGCCAATTAAACTTTCCTCATATGTACGTTTTGTAATTGTGGGTATGAATTTCAGGAAAGAATCACATTCGAAGTCCCGAAGTTTTAAAATGGATATATTAGGCAAATGCGTAATTTCTTAGTTGCTGTCGCTGAAAGTTCGGTTACATTTACACACATTAGCATAATCAGTTCATTGTGTGCTGATATTCACAGAATCGTCCGAACTTCGATCGACAATAATTTAAAGGCTTTAGTTTTATGGAGATAGTTTATTATTTAAAATCTTATGCGTTATTTTGAAAGTAAGGATTACTATCAAAAAACCTTCAGGTTATATTGTGTAGTACATACAATTAAATTTTAGTTAGCAGTTCAGTAGCTATTGTAAGGAAAAATGTATTATATTCTTAGAATATTGTTCAAAAAATTTATCCTAATTATTTCATTGTACCTTTTTATAATTATAAAGTCAAAGACACAAATTCAGATTGAAAGCTGTATGCGCGTCTAAGGCAAGAAAATTGACAAAAATACAGTTAGGAGGGGCAAGAAGCGAGGTGATCAGCGAACTGATGCATTTCAGAAAAGTTTAGATTTTAGCGAGACGCATGTGAGCGATATTGAGAGGGTAAGCTAGTATCAGGATAGTATTATGTTATTATCCAGATTCTTGGAAAAGCTTTTAGAATATTTACTTTTCCTGATCACCCATATACTACACTGGTGATCAGATGCAGAATATGTATTAAAACAAATCCTTGTGCTAATAACATTAGTGATGTTCATGATCAGAAAATCGGCCAGTTGCGGACAAAGTGACCAAGACGTATAGAGCAAGAAAATGCGACGAACAAAGAAACACTTGGAAAGTCAGGAAAATCAGTAGAGAAAAATGACGGAGATTCAAGATCTAATGATTTAAAATGTCAGATGAATCAAATTATGGCGATGATGTAGAAATTTCTTGAATTTCCATTACGATCTAGCGTAAATGACTTCGTACCAGACAGTCAAATAGAATCCGAGATTTTAAGGACCCTAAAACACCAGAAGAAACAAGTGCATGAATGAGGTACAAAATGCAAAAAATACTTACTAGTGTTCGTATTAAATAATTGACTGTACTGCAACAACGTACGTGGAGAAATTGCAAGTCGTGAAAAAAGGGTACAACTAGCCGAAGAGAATACTCCGAAATGTATTCACGATAGAACGTAATCCAGCTTAAACGCCTACAGTGGAATATAGATGAAATAAAATCCGAAATATGGTCTGGAGACTACGTAGAGTAGGAATTAGGGCACTTTATTCTTAGTTAATACTATGGAGATACAGATACCGGGGTCCGACTTTAAAAACTCTAAAACTCGAAATGTGGCTACTCTACAAAGATTGTTACGAAGACGAGCGAAATAGACTCGTCATATAATTCTATTCAATTGAAATTAATAGCCATCACGTGGACCATGGAGAGATTTCGGGCGTTTTTTAATCAACACTCCGTTTGCCCGAATGTGAGATTGTAAATGTCTGATTTACCTGAACGCGGGGAAAACTAAGCAACCACATCTGGCGCGTTGGATCGGTGCCAGATTCGAATGAAAATTCGAAATTTAACAGGAAATCGGTGAAAATCTGCAGCTCGTTGACGCGCTCTTTCCTACCCTCGTAGCTGATCAGCAAGAGGAGAATGAAAAAAAATAGTCTTATTTTGTTTCAAGGACGCGGAGAAACTTTTCATAGGAAGGTAAATGTTTTTCTTAAAAGACGGCAAAGAGCGATCATAGATTGAAGACGTAGATATCAAAGATTGCAAATTACGCGAGCGTTCGTTATATCGGAAAATATATTAGATTCGGGAGAGAAACGTGAAGTTCTCGTTGTAGCGAATGTGATCGGAAAGTGAATAGCCGTGCGATTTCACGCTTATTTAAGTCGCATCGGACTTGAATAGACGATAGCTGGAGTACAAAAATATTATCATATTTCTCGCGAATGCGAGAGTATTTTCATATCCGCATAAGCAACTGCATTGTTTGTATTTAAGTAAATGGTAAAAGAGCTAAGAGCGACAAGAAATGATAAAGAAAAGATGTTCAGCTTGTTATATAAAGTATGTCTTGTGAAACAATAGAGAAGTGTTGTTATAAAATGTTACGTAGGATTAACACGTATTAATTAAAAAAGATCATATAAATATGAAAAATGAATGTAAATAGAATGATTTATGTCAATGCCGTCTTTTATACAGGATATATAAAAAATAAATAAAAAAAAAAAAACAATAATACTGTTAGCGACAGGTTAGAAGCGAGGAGATGAGTGAATTGATGCTTTCGGAAGAAGTTTAGATGTTAGCGAGACGCGTCTGCGCGATATTGAGAGGGTAAGCTAGTATCAAAAGAGGTATTCTGTTATAGTCGAGTTTCTTGGACAAACTTTTCTCTTAGTTTTCACTAATCTGAAACCCTGAGAATTAAGTTTTCCTTATGGCCCTTACATCACAATAGACATATAGATAATTACAGTTACTTCATTGAATCTAGACTGTGAAATAAAAGATTTTTTTGAAAAATGGAGAAGTGTGTTCATCTTTAAAAATGTCTATTATACAAAATTTAACATACAATTATCTTAAATTTGGAAGCGTTTTATAAGAGAAGAACGATAAAACCAACGTATTAAGAGACAATTAGAAAATGTTTGTTTATGCACTAAAATCACTGACCTTTATTTGATTAAAATGCTGCAATCTTTAAAATTATGAAAAATTTTCTTTATCAATCGGTGTATGATGCCTTTGTTTATCTTTCAATATTATTCGCTTTCTAATGTTAATGTAATACATTTTACGTGTATAATGTCAAATGTTCTCTGTTAGAATATTTATTTTATTTTATACTTGTAATTATTGTATATTATCTATATAATAATAATTATGTTACGATTTATAATATATAAATTGTTCATGATAATAATTTAGATTATCCTGATATATATATTTAATTTTATAGTACAAAAAAAATAAAACACACTATTTGTTCTTATTTTCTCATAAGAAATATATATCGAAACGGTATATTTTCATCTATTGAATACGATTACATCATCCCCATTATCTCTTTGGCTTTATAATAAAAAGTCATAAATTTCTCCATTTAAAATTACATCAATTTTCATTATGCCTTTTAGATATATTCCAAGTAAAATAATAATTCATCCTTTAAATGTACTTAAACATCTTTGATCTTCAATAACTATGAATGGAATGAATAATTTTACATAAGCAGCATTCATACTTTTATATGAAAGTATAAATTAGGCATTTAAAAAAGAAATAGTTTTTAGTATGCCTATATGCTGCATACAAACTGATGAATATTCTGATAATTGTTGTAATTATTCAGAAAAATAATGAACGTTATAAAGATGATGAATGATTTAGATTTCCGTTTAAAAACAAAGCCAACTAATTTCAGTACTACTACCATGTTTATGAAGCGATTTATTTGATAAAAAAATATTTCCTAATTTATATTCTTTTACCTTTCAATTACAGAATTTCATTTGCAGATTGAAAATAAATATTTCTTTGAATTTATTAAAGTTTTTCTTTCCAAGTATATATTTGTAGTATTTTTTTATATTGTACTTTAATAAAATGGATACGATATGTTGCTAATTCAAAATGTTGTCTAAATATTCTGTAAGAAAACAAAACATTATTTTTATTCAAAATTATTGTACTTCGAAAAAATATTCTACAAAAATTAAGAATTACAAGTAGTATCTAAATGTTTGTATATTACATAAATGTGGCTAAAAGAAAAAATAGATATCTTTCAATATTACACAACGCCTGTTTTTTTTTTGCGCTCTTAAAGTACGGTCAAATCGACAATTCCGTTTTTCATTCGGCTCACCACACCGCAGCGCGAAACAGCATCGTCCGAACATATTTTTTAAATTAAATTCGGAAAATTTGAACTTTCTCGTCGGTTGCATTCTGTATAACAGATGTTGAGATCGGCTACGCTTAAGCTGTGTCAGGAGAACATTATCATCGTATCATATATATATATATCTTACAGCAAAAGCTTGCATAATATTCTTCGCAGTTGTATCTCTCGTAAACGTTTATAGTCGGTGTGCTCTTCCCTCGACTTTAACTTCCGCCGTGATCAATCTTCTTGTATTAACTCCTGACTCTCCGTCCGTAATACGCACACACACACACACACACACACACACACACACACACACACACACACACACACACAGCGGCTTATATCGGAGAATATTTTATCCTGAAACTGGCGTAACAACTACACTTTCTTTCACGTCTATAAGGATTTTGTTCATCCTTTCTTTTTCTCTTACTTCCTCTTTCTTTTCTTTCCGAATTTGCCTTTCAAAAATTATAATTTCTTGGTTAACAGTAGTAATAAGAAAACCGACTATGCAGAACTGAAAATAATTCATCGGCAAAGATATTATTCTTTTGCGCGATAGATAAACGGTATTTTGGTGCGTAATTCATAAACGTTATTTTTACATTTATCGATTAAAATAAATTTTGTGCATTGCATTTTACCTGCGCATTTTAGCAGGAACGACGAGATCTCGGCAGTGTAAACCATTGTTCGTATATCTGAAACAAATGAGTAAGTCTGTTTTGAGATTGTGATAAAATATTACGTAATCACAAGTCGAGAATGGTATATATACATAGTTTTTTTTTTTTTTAATAATATAAGAATATTTTAACATAATGACATAGATTCAATAGTTATGTGCACAATTATACATAATAAATATACATTACTCTCGAAGACCGGACTCGGGATTTTGAGGACGGAAAATCGTAAAACTAAAATTAGAGCGCTCTAGTAAGCAGTATTGCATAAAATTTCAGTATATTGTCATTAAATCCACTGGAGAGCCGAGAAATGTATAACGCGATTGGATTTTCTCTTTATCGTTAATTCGCGTTGAAATCTATCTATTATAATTCGCAGATAATAGCTAAAATTAATCTCAATTTTTCAATTCAATTACTTAATCCAACAAGTTAATCATTGTTTGGAAGTTTATCTTCTTCAAGGTGTTTAAGTAATTGGTTTATCCGTTACACACACACACACACACACACACACACACATATATAATATTTTACAATTGTTTAAAATAAATTTATTAAGTTACAAGTGGTTGCTACTGTCACTATTGTTGGTTAGCATAAAGAATGAAAACTATTCTACTTAAAATGCAATAAAATTTGATATAAATAGAAAAGAAAATGTAGTGTACATTTCGCTCTAAGACACTTGTTCGACTAATCAGTAAGATTAAAAGTGACCTAATTTTCGACATACGACGAACAAATGTATGACAGATTTGAATGTATAACAAACAGATTTGAGCCTTGCACGTGACTCAGGGCCGTGGACATTTATTCCCCTTTTTTATTGCAATTTTATATCTAATTTTTCTTTGCTTTTTAAATATTCATCATTTTTTATGCTAGAAAAAAAATACTAGACGCTAGAGACCACTTGTACCTTAATAAATTTATTTTGAACAATACTGGCCGTCACTAATATCATATTTGAAAATAATTTTAAAATTGTAGAAATTTTATGATGGCATTGCTAGGATATGAAAATATTTTTCTTTGTATACTCTTTATACTTTTTTACTCAGAAAATTATTAACTTATAATTATGAGAAAAATTCATTGAAAAGATAATTTAATCAAACAATAATTTAATTGTGCAAGAAATTAAAAGTTTAATAACAATAAAAAAAAACTTTCTTACCGCTAAGACCTCGAAATCATAAATTTAATCTGATTTTCCAGTTTATCTGGTGAAAAATATAGTTCCATACTAGTGTATAAGTTAATTTTTCCCTCGTACGATTTACCCTCCCTCTTATTGATCTAGGACAAATTACTTGCACACGACTACGGGAAGGTACTGTATTAACATTTTCAATTCAGTTTTTAAATTCCAAAGTATCGTGTTAAGATTTTTTTCGTACATAATATCGCACATAACTGGTAAATTTATGACCAATATATTGTTAGTATAATAAAAAATCATGTTTTTCTATGTTTTTGGATAAATAGAAATATGGACGAAGATAAAAAAGTTATTTAATCTGTTCATCTCTCTAGGAATAATTTTCTATTAGTAAAAATATAAAAAAAATAGTAGAATTCGGATGTGGAAATCTATGGCCAACAATAGAAAGAAGTGTATATAAAAGGTATATAAAATATTCAGTATTTTCATTCAACAATTTAGTTGAAACACTATTACTTGAAACAATTTTGAACCATGTTTAACAACAATACTTTAATTTTTTATTTTTGCGTATTTTTTTTACGTTGATCTATAAAACTTACTAATAAATCGGTTACAATCTTATTTTGGATCAAGTTTTGATAGGAGATAGTATAGTATTATATATTATATATTGTATATATGTGTCATATATACATCATATACATATGTTATTGGTAAAAGTGATCCAATTGGCGCACACTGTTAAAAATCTTAAAATTAACAAAATACTAAAAGCATTAATCGATTATCGCTAAGAGTTTCTT
>JACCIC010000015.1:1490000-1610000 GCA_018907035.1 Sycobia sp. Sy_11 | reverse complement strand
AAAAATTCCATTGTAAAGCAATTTTTTTTTCAATTTGCAAATTACTGTTTATAGGAAGATTAGTCTCATTTTCAGTATATTAAAACAATACGATATATGATATAAGCAATGGATTTTCCAAAATAAGTTTGTAATATTGCACAAAGGACATGAAACATTAACCATCAAAAAAATTAGAAACTGAAATTACATAATAAATTCTGTATTAATTAAATATTCCTTAATAATTGATTTCCTTTTTTTGATTGCCATATAAAGATATTAAGAACTTGTTTTTTTTTACTTTTCAGTGAATAACTAATTAATTATGCACTAGAAAGTTTAATCAAAAAAGTATAATGATAAAAAAATTAATATTCTATTGAACATTCTGTTAAATTGAAAGATTTTTTTATGGCTAAAATCAAATATATAAATTACTTTATTTTAATTTTTCAATTTAATCTTTTAGTTTCTTGAAGTTTTTCAATGTTTGTTTCAACATTGCAGATAAAAGAAGTTAAATATTTGAACATTAGAATATTTAGCTTTACACAATGATCTCGTTACTACGCTAACTGTAAGTAATTTATTTAACGGTTGTATTTTCTTTCTAAATAAACTTTATTAATAAAATATCTAATTATAACTATAAAAAAATTTAAATATCAAGAAAAATGAATTTGAACAATGTGAAAGTTTTATTATATTTAAGACAGACCAAATACTAAATAAAATTTTTATCGATTTTATCTGTATTTTTTTTTTATGTTTGTAATCTTTCTATCATTTAAGATCAATTTATATGCAAAGTATAATGTAGAAATCCGTTGTTTATAATCAGTAACGAATCAACACTAAACGAACTCATGCCAATTTTCTCGGCCCTATTACTTTGAAATCGTTTTATTGAATGAGAAGTATAAAATATATCATTTTATGCAGTAAGCGGAATTTGATAGAGCAATATATATATATATATATATATATATATATATATATATATATATATATATACATACTTGGCTCAAATCGAGGGGTTTATATCGCTTGTATACGCGCGTAAACAGGGAGCTTCGCAATTTCGAAAATTTCCGTAAACTCATTATTCGGGCACGGAATCATAAAACGGCAGCAATTTTATCAAAACTTTAAACCCAATGGTTTTCACGTTAATTCTAACCCCACTCCCTCTCTCCCTTCTCCGTCGAGGTAATCTGATAAAACCAATGAATATACAATGCAGCACAATATAATCACATTATAGTCTCAATAGCCGCGAATCCCTATATATGGCACACACACACACACACACACACACACACACACACACACACACACACACACACACATATCGGGATTGTATTGATTTTCATGACCTATATTTCGATCATGTATTTCATTAAAAGTTTAATTCAGAAAGCATCGGTTTTCCGCCACACGGTAAAATAATATCTTCAGAGCCATATAGTTAACAATGAAGGAATTATTGTATCTGTTATACGATATACACTATTGGGATAAATTTGACTATTTTTCTTTGTCACTAAATCCACAACAGATAGGTGGATATATATATATATATATATATATATATATATATATATATATATAACACCTCTATTAAAAAAAACCACCCCTATGAAAGAGCGATTATATTTTTTGGAACAAAATCAATGAGATCTTCACCGAGTTTCACAGGGGCTTCGATTTTCATTGCAAAACTGTGACTGATCTGTGATGACTTATTTAATCAGTACGCAATACGATACAGTTCGACCATCCCGCAAGTGGCAAGATTTAAGTATAAGAAGGACAAACAATTCTATGTAACTTCAATGTAACCGCAAAGAGTTTGCGATTAATTTAATGGATAATCAGTAATGCAAGTTTAAAATTTGCATTGGGTACTCGAAGTGTGTTGGATGCGTAAAAATTTTTAAAAGTTAATTGTAATTCACTGACTTATTTTGAAGTGGGGCGTTTAATTTCTTCTTGGATAATTAGTATCCCGCGTATGCCGCGATGCGGCTTAATGCGCAACGAATGAAGAGGGCGAAGATAGAGACAGAGAGAGGGAGGGGGTGGATAGTAACATTTCAGAAAATAAAAATTCAGAACGGACACGAGCGTGTATCATCGTCTGCATTATCACGAGTCTCGCGCCACCTTCGGCGATATTTTTCTGATGGCCGTCGACTTGAATTTCGGATTTCTTCTTTCTTTCTTCTTCTTTCTTTCTTTCTCTCTTTTTTTTAATATACATTTTAATCAGAAACTGTGCGCGAGAGCAGGTTTAACGTCCTGTTCCATCCATTGTGGGGCGAGCGTGCACCGAAATTACGCGTCGACGAAATTTCGCCCAACGCGCACTTTATTCCGCATAAGTGACGTTTTGCTCGTTTAATGCTTCTTTGATCCTCAATTTTCTATATATTGCCCGTAATAATTGAAATACAGATCTGTCTCAAACTTGATATTTGCTACAGGTGATGTTGCTTTTCTACACCTAGTTTTTTGTTAGTTGATTTTCTATAGTCTCATTCTAGGACTATAATCTCAACAAGCTTTACC
The DNA here is from genome assembly GCA_018907035.1 of Sycobia sp. Sy_11. Classification (NCBI taxonomy): domain Eukaryota; kingdom Metazoa; phylum Arthropoda; class Insecta; order Hymenoptera; family Epichrysomallidae; genus Sycobia; species Sycobia sp. Sy_11. Next base: position 1,607,447 of record JACCIC010000015.1, on the reverse strand, counting down.
TTTTAAATTATCCTTATTGATAATCAACAATTTAAAATTTCATTTTGATTTTGAGGATCGGTTTTTCGTTACTTTTTAGAAATATAAAAAAACTTTAAAATATGATAAAATAACTGATAAAATACGATATAAAAAATATTTAAAGCATTATTTAAATGTATTAACTCTATTAGTTATTATTGATATAGATTTCATTAGATTTTCATAATTTGAAAGGAAAAAAACATTTAAAAATCTAATTTAAATATTTAAATATATATAGATATATTAATGCTGCCGAATGCTCCCTCATATCAAAGGTGAGAACAAAGTTGACAAATCATTAATGAAATTTTATGTGTTACTTTATTAATAAATTCGGCATAAATTATTAGAAATGTATGGGTGTAGATTTTTGACCAACAACCACATGTACATAATCACATGCCCATAATTTTTTTATGTGCCCGTTGTTGGCAGCTATTACTATGTACATAAAAAGCCGAGTTGAAATATTGAAATAAACTGATTTCGGGGGGTGGAAATTTGCAGTCCGTTTAATTAAATATTGCATTACGTAAATGCATTTGATAGATATCTAAATGATGAGTTCAGTTTTTTTACTCACAATGCCTGTAAGTCAATTTTATATCTATGGTCGAAATAATTTTTACCTTGGAATTACTCGACATCATCATTTATAAGTATGCGGAGAAAAATTTTCAATTGATCATTTCAATGATTTTTACATTATAATAAATTTTTATGGATTAATGTGCAAATTTCGAATTTTCATAATGTAATACATAATATAAAGATCACTAGAACGCGTGGTGATTTTTCAGCTATTTCGAGCCCGTATACCGAGCAACATTTTAATTATTTACTAGAACAGTTGAGCCACCGGTACGCCGGCTACGCGCATCGCCGCCAAGCCCGCTACAGTGCGCGCATTAGCCGGGCTTACATATGTATACATGCCTTCGGCGCGCTGTGCCGCGCGCTTCGCTCGGCACAAGACGATTAATATCAGAGATCGGCTATGCACGCGGACGGTATCCGATAATGCAAGTTCCAATTATTTTTCGAACCAGCCGCGCCCGTGTATTGGCCATTGAATCTTTTAATCGATACACAACGTAAAACATGTCGTGTACGGGATGGCAGAGTTATGGTACGGTCTCGCATTGTTGTTTCTTTTTTTTTTTTTTTTTTTGTTCTCTTCTGATTTAGAAGGAAAAGTGATCAAATAGTCTGCACAATTCAATGCACTACAAGTTATCACTGTAGTATACTTGTTACTTAGCATACAAATGACATCTTTCGAAACATCGGTCTTTGTATATATATATATTTGACGACTTAGAAAAGGTCGAGTGAAGATTTCTATGAAAAATCAATTTGCATACGTTTTCTTAATTCTAATACGTGGTTTACAAAGCATTCGACAATCTTAAAAACACATCGACCGCTTTTGTAACGTCAAAAGATGATGAACGCTGCTCCAAATAAGGATTATCTGTCGAGCGGATTGGCTGTTTATTCAATGATCACATTGTGTGTGTGTGTGTGTGTGTGTGTGTACACGAGTAGCCGCTACCGCATGCAAATTAATCCCATTGAATTTCAGCGCTCATGCATAGCGTATATGAGCAAGTGAATTTGATGAAATCGTACCGTGATAGACATTAGTATACAATGACTATTATTGTATGTGTTAGAAATCAATTTATTCTTGTAAATATATATATATATATATATATATATATATATATATATATATATATATAACGAGAAAGAAGAATTATTTAGAACCGCGAGTATATTCTTTAATATTATCGATTCGTGTGATGTTAAGCCCGTCTACTCAGAGTGGTCGAGAACTCGGGAATTTCTTTTGTAATTTTCGGATTCTTCATAAAGCATGAATGATTTTATTAAAAATCTTCACTCAAAATGAATGGGAAAGGTTATGAAAAAAAGTGACTGGCTTAAGATGCTTATCTATTTTTTACGGTAACACACGTGCATAGCCAGTTTAGAGCTGGACAAATGTACGTAATTACACCAAAGCATATTAAATCGAATTATTTTTCTACTCTAGCTCTGTTTTGTTATAATTACGCAAGATTATACATATATATATATATATATATATATATATATATATATATATATGTATACATATATTAACAAAATTTATTTCTGAAATAGATCACAACAATTATATATTAGTTTAACATATCTTTTTCGAACTGTCATTTAGCAATTAGAAAATAATACTATTGCGGAACTTTAGAGAATGAGATAATTACTTGTTAATTCGTATCAACTTACCAGTGATTAATATATTAAGGGAAGTTATGAATTTTTTTTAACTAAATTATTGTAATCAAAATCAATAGCAGCTTTTTCTTCAAAAGAAAAAATGTTGTCAAGCATATATAGAAAAGCTGTTCTATAGAAAAATATATCTTTAAATATATATATATATATATATATATATATATATATATATATATATATATATATATGTATTAAAGAAACTGCCGATCATTACTTTCTTGAATTAAGATATAATAAAAATGATTGCTTTATATATAAACAAGTTGTAGGATATATATAGCTTTGATCGCTCCGATTTCTACTTTACACTCCTATAATGGAATTTCAGATGCATGTGCAGCAAGGCCCCGTAGACCAGGACGCACCTGTACATGGAAGCTAATATCGATCCCAAATAATTGTCAAGAAAATAGGATTATGGAAGATATTACATTGTCGAGAATCAATAGGAATAGAGTGTTATATATATATATATATATATATATATATATATATATATATATATATATATATAGATATTGTATAGTGGAATAATATACCTGTAACACGCAAGTTTCCGAATCAAACTACATGACTTTTCATATTTTCGTATTATCAATTTTTAACCTACGAACGGAATTTTATTTCATTTAGCGATTTCCTATATATTTTGTTAAAAATATTTATCAAATTTAGCGAATGTACAAACAAATCGTACAAACACCAGACAATGGCTTAATCCGAATAAAGCGATGGATTATAAAAGTGGATAGCTATAATGTATTTGATTTGAGTTAATTACGTATACTAAGCGATATTTTTTTTATAATAAAAATAACGATGTGCATCTTTCCGTGGTACCTCTGTCCCTTATTTACATAAAATGCTTCTAAATTAATGCAGTTCCTGATCCTTTCACGAAAGTCATGGGTGGTGAAATTAAGTTATAATAAAGTTTGGGGAGGCGATTTTCCAACCTGGAAAGACGCATTCGATACGCTCGCAACCACGGGAGCTTCTATATTGTCTTTTCCAAGTTCAGCCGATGCGAATCTATAGATATATAAGGAGCTGGATCGCGTGTTTCTCTCGCATTAGTCTCGTCGATTTTTTGCCACTCCCCCCACCCCCTCGAAGGGTTCAAGGTTGCGTTTCGACTATACCCGTTTCAAGCACAATAAGAAAAGAAAAAAAAAATATATTTTTAAATTTTTCAAAAGATTACCTCTCGAGGTTGCACGGGTTTGTCGAATTGTAATTATTTGCTAGTGTTTTTTATGCTTATTGTCCTCTTGCTTTATTTCAGTATTTACTAACGTCTTTTTGATTTCGCCACCAATATGCGGATTGAATTATATGACTAAACTATTGGAAACTACTGGATTCAATTAATCATACTATTTTGATTATAGATATATACAGGATTGATTTTAACATTTGACTTTCTTCGCAATTAAGTTGTCAAATGCCTTTGGACTAGATTTTTCCTAGATTTTTCAAATAGTTTGTAATTGTTTTCTTTCAATTTCATTACCTATACAGATCTAAAAACTGTGTGACCCATTTTAATACGAGTCGAGTCTGATAATTTAAAATACTATGTTTTTATTATTAGCTTTCAGTTTATCAATTTGACAGTATATCTGACAATATGCTTTTTCATCAGTCGTGGAAATGATATAAAAAAACTTCATAATTTATAGTGTCTGTAATGCACGTGTGTGGCCATAAATGCATACAAAAAGAGAGAGAGAGAGAAAGAGAGAGAGAGAGAGAGAGAGAGAGAGAGGGGGGGGAGATATGCATAAATATTCAAGATCTTTATTCGATATCGAGGTGTTTGAAAGAATCATCCCTCCTGCTTATAAAGCGATTATAAAAATTTCAATAGAATCGAGAAATCTAAAATGTTCTCACAGTCTAGACGATGTTAATCTTTCAGGTTCGCTCAAAAAAAAAAAAAAAAAAATCACGGTTATATTTATCTCCTCAATGAAAGATTTATACTGTTATCAAAATTATAAAAGTATGCTTTTATCTTAAATGACGTATAATTTAAGATTTGCGTTGAATAAGAAAAACAAATTTAACTCGTAGCTTTTTTCAATCAATTTTGATGTTATGGTAATTAATTATTTTCGTAGCCTTTCGGTACAATTTATTTACCTGAACAATCATTTGAGTATATAATATATTTATTGTACAACCGACATTCTTAATAGTATATATATATATATATATATATATATATATATATATATATATATATATATATATATGCTATACCCTAGATTATTTTACATGATTTTAAAAAGATTATAAATTAGTTATGATATAAGCCTCAGATAGTTTTTATATAATGCTGCAAATTTATTATTTATATTAAAAATTATTGTCTTCCGGGGCTTGCTGGATTATATCCGTTACATTTTTACTAAAAAAAAATTCGTGTTTAGCTGAGGAATTCGAACTGGTAATTTTTGACTGGGGCGTACCTCATTGGATTATTAAAATTATAATGCTCGGTGTGCTAATTCCATGAAACGTCGAGGCATCATGAAGTTTTTAGCCCTTATGTATATACATAAATACCGTAAGAGTTTCGTCATTGAACCGATTACTGAATCTCGTCAAAATTAAATATTTTTTTAATTTCATAGTAATATTATTTCTAAAATATAGCAATGTCCTTTCGGAAAACTGCAATTTTCGCATTAATATTTTTATAATATTCTATATCGAACTCCACGACTGTCGAATATCCGTATAATATCCTTTTGACGCCCTTACCATTCAGAGAAAACATCAGACGAATGTTTCTGAATTTCATTAACAATTATTTTACTTCGATAATTAACACATATTTTAATCGATCTGGTAGACGTATAAAAAAGATATTTATAATTAAATAAAACCGAATCGATTCGAAAGGATGGACGACATCGACTTGGTATTGGTGACGTCGCTGCGGCAGTCAGATTTCGATTAATTTTTATTTATATTTGAAATTCTACGTAGGTGACGATAAAAAAAGGACTGTCTGACCGTCATTATTTAATTACTTAATTATGAACATCTTATTTTATACGACTGTCGGACCGATGAAAATATTTGCCATTTTAGTCCACGACAGTCGACACAAGTAGAATTTTCAGTTTTTACTCCCAAAAAATGTTGCCGTATTCGTATGGAGGCTGAGAAAGTGATACGCTTGACGGACGCGGGATATGAACTTATCCGCGCAAGCTACCCGCATCTTGGCCGTGTTCTTCGATTTTCGCTAAAACGCTGACGAAACCCTCACTTATACATATATACATACATATATACATACATACATACATACATACATACATATATATATATATATATATATATATATATATATATATATATCGAATCGAAAAGTCGATCACCTCTTGACGTTGTTTGTTCATCCCGCATCCGTAACACATCGACGACGCTGCCTAAGTTCTCTCGGCGACTCTCTCTCTCTCTCTCTCTCTCTCTCTCCGTACTTTTGTCATTTATACAGTGAACGATAAACGAAAAGCCTTTAATCTTGCTATAAGGAATAAGGTATTTATGTGTCTTAAACTGATAAAAGTATAGAATCGCGATATAAAAGGTGAAACCATTGCCGTCTTTGCGAAGCGAGTCTGTCCAGGATCGTCTTTCTTTCTAGTTCGAAAGCCCTCCAGTTGTTATAACGATTAATTTAATATCTATATTCACTGTATATTCAAAAAGTAATTCGTTACGTTTGTGTCATATTAAAACAAAAAAATTCTGTATCGAACCAATTTTAACGCTTAGACTATTTGGATTTGAGACATAAAAATATCCATGGAAAGTATCTGAATTAATGCGCCGCATATCGTGGAGCAATTTTTCGATATGTTAAGTTATAGAAAAACAATTTCTTTACACGAAAATTTTATGACAATACTAGAATTCCGCGAAGACTTGACCCTGCGGGTTTTCGGATTCCGGACTGACGCTGATCTTTAATTTAGACCGGAATACATAAATTTATTACCCGCGTTCCAATTGTACCCTATACTCTTTTTTTTGTTACTTCTATTGTTCAATTTTTAACTGCCCGTCTGATAGAATTTTTACGACGTAAATTTGCAGAATCTACGTCTAGACTCAATTTTTTTATATTAGAAAATAAACGTTTAATTAGATAGAAATAGCCAATAGAAATTTATCATTTAGATTTGTGATCACAATGATATTATAAGTCAATAAAAAAATTGATCGTTGGATAATGAATGGATAGGATGGTGTGTGAATTTATATCAATGTTTCAGACCACACATTTGTAATTAGACATCCCAAAATCCGGAAATTTGTTTCTAAAAAAATATACCAATGTTCCCCATAGTCGATCTGTGATCGATTTTCCGGGCCTCTGATGTCGATGCATAAAAAATATTATACTTTTTCATTTTTTAAAAATGAAATAAAATTGTTTCAAAATATTCTTTGAAAGAATTTTAATTTTTAATAATAATTAAGCTTGAAACGAATTTTGAAAGTCAAATAATTTAGGTATCGATTGAAATATGAAATACGTCCTATTGCGATACCGCGCGTACGAGGGCGCCACAGAATGAAAACAAAACTGATCGACATGATTAAACAAATAATACAGTTTTCATATGGATAGAACTTAGATTTTAATTGAAAAACACGTGTTTATACTTTTTAAAATATGTTTTAAAATGTTGTACTCTATTTGAGAATGCCGTAGCATGTTAAAAAAAAAAAGGAATCACGTGATATCAAATGGCGAGGCAGCGCCATGAAGGCGAGTTTAAGAACCCATGAGCCATGGCGCGGCCGCTACACGTTTTACTTCTATATTAGGATTTGGAAATTTCAAATTATGAAAATGAATATTAGACTTTGTTCTACAGACGCTTCTGCAGTGTATATATATATATGCTATTTCTGACCTAAAGATTCATTTTCCACCGAAATTTTGGAATAAAAAGCTGTTATAAAGAAAACCACGTATGTCATATGCAAAATGATTAAAAATTGTTTTGATTTTCACATTTGCACATTTCACTATTTCTCTAATATATATATATATATATATATATATATATATATATATATATATATATATATATATTGCGAGCTCACAGCCATATTTATTAAAGGCTTTTATTTTTATCATTGTCTGAAGTAAACGACTACGGCAAATCTATCTACAATAACGGGGTAAACATTTATATTTAAAAGATTTACGTCAAATGAAATAAAAAATCGAGACGGATTCCGTTCATGGCGTATTTGCCCCTTTATTAGCATTCGAATTAAGCATTAATACTTTATATTTTAAATTGACAATTTTATATTTGAGATTCTACGAGGGTGTGATGGTAAACTTATATTAAAAAAAATGCCGCAGTTTTACTGTCATTATAATTATATTAGTTTGTTAAAAAAAAAATTACAATACCGGCGGAGAATATTAATGATATTATTCTATATTTTTTGTGTTTTTTTTTTGATTATTGTAGGATTTTATAGTATCGAGAATAGTAGGGAGCGTCTCTAATACATGCTCGAAAGTCGAATATGATTTGATTTTCTCATTCTGTTGCGCTCTATATTCTTCGAATGGCCTACATTCTATAATTTACATTGACGTTTGCGGAGGCGCGCTCGCGCACGCACACACACACACACATACACACACACAAACACACAAGATGTAAAGTTAATTTGCAATAACGTGCATATGGGAAAGAACTGAAACGAGGCCACTGAAAATGATTCTTACAGAATTCCTAATAGTTTCTGAGCAGAGCTTTTGATAGCTTTTGAAAACATCAAAGGACAGCTGAACTGATGCTCCAAGTTGGCGAATCGCGCGCTCGATGTATACGATTGCGGTTGTGTGCGACCGCTGTTTTGCGAGAATCACAAGTGATTAAGGGGTATGTATACACACACGCATACATATATATATATATATATATATATATATATATATATATATATACATCAGCATAAACGAGTTTGCTCGGAGGGATGGTAGACGAAGGCGTGCCCCGAAAATTAACCTTTCGTGCATTAATTTGCTTTGCTGTGTACGATGCGGAGCGCCATCCAGTCGTAACTTTAACCCAATGTAAAGAGAGCTTTTGGATTTCCGTTCGAAGTTAATGTTACGGCCATTTGCGTCTTTAGCGGCATCCTTTACATAATGCGGAAATTCAATTTGTACTAAATCAGAAAAACTCCAATTTATGGGCAAGCAATTCGGTTGTTCAAACATTTTAAGCGTTTTTTATATACTTCATATGTGCAAACTGTAGAATCAGTTGCTATTTTAAGAATTTCTCATATTCAAGCGAAGAACACCTGCGAGATTGGCAGAACTCTTGGCGAAACTTAAAATTATTGTAAAAATTCTAAGAATAATTGTTGTGCCGAGCTGGCAATAGAAAATATTGAGAGCAATTAAAGACAGAGTTGACGAGAATTAAGAAGCACAAAGTTCAATTGAGATACAATTTCTCATTTTACATTATCAATATATAACTGTTGATAGACATATTTCAGTAATCTAGTATTTAATCTCAGTGTCTAAAACTTATTAATAAAATTTATACTAAACAGGTTTAGAAAAACTTCTCTAACAAAAGTAATGTTGTAAATTAAGATATAAAAATTCTATAAATTAATGTGTAAGAATACGTTTAAATATCAATTGTATAAAAATTCTAACTACAGTCAATTTAATGTCCCAAGACGTATTTATACGAAGAAAAATGAAAATAATTAATACAATATATCGTAATCTAATGCGTTTAGTCCAGTATTCTGTCCAGCAAGATCATAATTTATATATATTTTTTTCATTAATGCGAAAATTTATAACTTTATGTTTGATCATATAGTTAAAAAATGTCTAGAGTGTTTTTTTGATAATAATAAATTTTTTAATTTTTGATATAATAAATGAATTATAAAAATTGAAATATTCAAATAGTATTATACAAATTCAATCGCGATAAAAATACGAACAAATACTACGTTACCTTTATTTACGTATGGGAATCAAAGAAACTGCAAATATTTTGCTTAGTCAGTCACTACACTCTTGTACAATAACAGTCACACATCGATACACATATAATACGTTGTCAAAAAGTTCAAACTAACTCTACCAGGCAATTAAAATACACCCTATATAAAATATATTATTTTAAATTTACAAATTACTTTATCAGAATTTTTGCTTCGAAAACTTTAACGATTAATCGCAAATTTATACGATAATCTAGAGGTTTGACTTTTTAAATGCGATCTAATAAGCTAAATTATTCCACCTGTCATTGTTGACAAGCACGGATGAGGTTTATCGCATTAATATAGCAAATATATAGTTAGTATATATATATATATATGAAGTAATATTTAAGTCGAATAAATAAGCGTCAAAGTTGATTCAGCTCCAGCTGATGAAGCGTAGGGAACAAATTTTAATTTGAATGAAACTACTATATTTAATCCGATATATTTGAAATGATAAATGGGAGCTTTTTAAGAAATACTGTATGTAAAATTTTAAATTGAATGTTATACACTATTAAATCACATAGCGAAGTATTTAAGAAGAGAGCAAATACTGATAATTTAAAATCTATTACATTCTATAGCCTTAATCTGATAAATTTATGGATATTTTTTCATATTACAATTTAGAATATGCAGAGAACTTAATTCTATTTTCGAACGTTGGTTTTCATGAAAATTGTAATTAAGTCCGACCACGGATGGAAGTAATTAAAAATTTAATTTGATGGAAGGAAACAAAAAGCAGCAAATTATGAGAGGATGTTCTAAGAAGCTCTGTAGCGGTCAAATTAAAGGTTTCGTAACTCGCGCTGTGACAGTGTCAGAAAGTTAGTTTAAACCTCCGATATTTCATCTGTTCGGGCAATAACGAGTCATCGGGCGTGGAAGAGTAAATAGAAAGGAAAATCTCTAATTTACCTCTATGTTATATAGTTACAATTCTCAACGTCTGCTTTGTTTTATTTTTTGTAATCATCCCTACGACTTGATAATTCGATCGTCATATAATAGCGCGGAAAAAGTTTTCTGCATCCCATTTATAAACCATTGTTTTACAGGCGAGTCTTTGGAATAAGCCAAATCAGATATGATGAATGATATCAATAGATTCGAAAACTTGGACTGTCCGCACGCTGGCGCACAAGAATCTTTTTAGTCGGGCGTTTGATCAAACACGTTATAAATTATGAGTTCAAAAGTAACGTAATTGGCAATTAACTGATCATTCGTAATTTTATGTAAACAAACATTTATAATTAAACTAATCAACAATAAATACAAACGAGCCAAAAAGTTTCGGAAGCTAAAGAACATTCATAAGAAAGTATCCACCCCAATTTACTTGCATATACGTACAAGAATTCTAAATCTGATTAGTTTTGCATTGGAAATCGATTGAAAATCAAAGAAAATTAGTTTTATAAATAAAAATCTGATTTTAAGGGTTTTAAAGAAATTTTAAGGATTTTTTCCGAAATAATATTCAGATATATTATATATAATTAATTTTCATGTAAATATCGTAATCTTCAATAAGCCTTATTGTTTACACTCATATACAGAGCAATACGTGTATTTTCTAAACGAAAAATTTAATAATTCATTTTCTAAGCTATTATAATCATAAACGAGCGAGAAAAGATTACTTTCCCGGGGATCGAAAATTGAAAATTTCCCATTGTACCGTACGAAGTGGCGCGGTAGAAAGAAGGAAAGAGAGCGAGAGTGAAAGAGAGAGAGAGAACGAAAGAGCTCACCCGGCGCTCAAACGATCCAATTAACCTGTCATTCAAACTGTTCACGCGGCGTGGAGTGTCTGTCTGTCTCTCTCTCTCTCTCTCTCTCTCTCTCTCTCTCATTCTCTGTGTACGCGCGTGCATCTGTTCCTGCGTGTGCATGTATGCGCGCTTTAAAAGGCGAATCCAGTCATGCAGTCCCGGGGACTCGCTTTAGTGCAGCGGGCGCACGTGATACAGACTTTATTAAAATATCCGGAGCACGCCAGTCGGATTTCAAACTCTCGCCCTACCCCCGCCTCCTCCGCCCCCGCCGGCGAGAACTATTGAAAGTTGCAGCTATTAAATGGATATAGGTGGGGGACAACTGCGATAGAAGCTCGGCTCAAGAATGGGTTCGGGATTAATCGCGTTTTTTTTCTTTTTTCTTTGGAAATAAAATGTTTTTATCGTCGTCTTCTTCTGCTTGTATATAGATGTAGAATTGGATATTAATTTTGATGATTTATATATATATATATATATATATATATATATATATATATATATATATATATATTTCTTCTTGCTCTTATTTCAACGAATCCAGCTGTAAAGTAGAGATTTGCATTAAAAAAAAAACGAAAAAGAAAAAAAATTCATCTGACTACATAGAACGCAAAATTTAAATGTCAGAAAGTATATCTAATTTATGAGTTAAAAACATATCGTATTTTGATAATGGGATAGCGTTAGGTTTTAAATATTGATCGGATATACAAAGATCACATCTCAGAAGTCGAGCCTAAAATCTAGTGTAAGAGTTAAAAAAATGTCGAACGAATTTTCTTATTTTACCATCCACTATAAAATAAACGTATAATACGTATATAATTAATTTAAGTGCATATATACGCAGATTCTCCATGTGAAAACGATTAATAGAGCGCAACTTGCTACCCCATATGTGCAGATATGCAAATACGTATATTCTAACAAATAATAAAATTTTTTTCACATATTCTTCACAGCATATAGGAGATAGTGCCGCTAAAAAATTCTAAATTTTTTTATTAGCAGGTGTGATAGCATAATAAAACAAAAGGTAAATTATATATTTTATAAATTATGCACTCATTGTTCGTAATTTTTAAACCCCCAAATTCAATAAGAATGAAAATCCTTACATTAGATGCGCAGTACATATTCATATATGAAAATTATATAAATTAAATGAGATACTTGATACCGATTCTGAATACAGTATTTTAATTAATCTATTGACCTTTATAGTAAAAATTTAATATAAATGACAGTATTATTTGCATATATGCATTAATTGTTTGTCCTATTGTCTTGAATCGTTAAGTTTTTGATAATTATAATTATAATAACAGTCACATTCGCGCACATCACGGTTCACAGTGTAAAAATCTGGCAAAATCGTATGAAACCTGACAAACCACAAACGCTGACGCGCATGCGCGGCTAGTGTCTTACAAAACTAAATTAACCTAATTCTTAATCTATATACCCTCGATTCACTCCGTATTTTTTCAGGGTTCTGCTTCTGCCCCTGCGGAGCCGTGGAAATCGTATGGCTCAATCGAGTACAGGTTAAAATACCATTGGAGCTGCTCAAATTGGCATATACGCATTGTTGAGCGTCAAAAAAAAAAAGTACAAAAAACAAAACAAACAAACAGCTAAGCAATGTACAAAGTCTTAGCGTTCAACCAATGCATCGACATTTTATACATTTCATTTATTTTTCATACGTTTGAAAAAAGAAATTGAATTTTTTTAGCGTCACGGACTTCTTTACTGAACAAGAAGTAAAAATTTAATGCTTACAGTTACGCAAGCGTCAACATTAAGTTTACATAATGAGTGTGACCTGGTATAAAGCTAAGTAGTTTCAATGTGGTTTAGTTATAGATATTTAAATAAATATAAGCGCATAATGTATTCCACTTACGTTTTGATCGAACATTCGAATTCCCGAACTGCTCACTCTCTAATCGTCTAAACGAGCGTGATATGCTGGAAAACTTGCATGTTATTTATTATAATAATAATAATAATTATTATTATTATTATTGTTCTTGTTGATTTTGTTGCTTTTGTTGTTATTATAATTTAAGTGGAAAATATTTCATGTTTGTTTTTTTTCTTTTCCGTATGTAAATTTTGCATCTGTGAAAGATTCGTTGAAATGACGTAACTGTGGGCACTACTCTGTTACTAAAGCTTGTGTATATATGATCAACTTTTTAAAATGCGGGATAATAAAGGTGCAAATTTCAGTAAACTACAGGAATTTCTATATATTCGAATAAAATTTAAGATTCTAATTTTCTTATATAATCCAATATGTCAAGTTTCTATTGAAAAATTAAATAAATAAATTCATTTAATAAGTTTAATTTAAATATATTAATTAGAATGAGCTGAGACTGCAGAATAACATCACTTGCGATTTTTTTTTCGGAGGGGGGTGTGTGGAAATTAATGGACTATATTAAGGACGATTTTCATGCAAGTATGTAGACAGAAAGAGGGAGAAGGAAGCAGAAAGATAATAAAGGCTTTAGCACAAATTAAAGACTTTAATATAATACGAAAACCGAAGACATAACTAATAAAGAACTCTAAGTGTCATATTGACAATATTATTGAATTAGCTTATAATTATAATCATATTCTAAAATCAATGACTAATGATATTTAACTTATTTCTGATATTATCAAAGTGTTCTCATTTATTTCTTAAAAATTTCTCACATGCATTTGTTTTTTGCATATCAAATGTATTTTATCAAGTATATACAGAATCAGCATCTTAACATACAATTCTGTAAATTAATTATTTTATATTAATGTAATATATATATATATATATATATATATATATATATATATATATATATATATATCGTCTACGTAAAGTTATTGTTTACAAAAGAATTTTATGCAGTAACTTATAGTTATAGTTAACTATATATTCATATATTAAACTTTATATTAGTTTTCTCTGTAATAATTCCATGTCACGGCTTTTATTTGGTAAAATCTGCCTAGTGAAATCATTTCTTTTAGCATTTTTGTGGCACTTAAAATCATATATAATCTATATATCATATATATATATATATATATATATATATATATATATATATATATATTTATTGAATTTTCTATATGTGAGAAATGATATATGTTAGAAAAATCAAATAAATATAAATCAGCATAACACACGGAGGAAACATCAGAATATTTTACTAAATAATAATAACAATAATAAAACAGGATATAAATAAGAAAGTAAAAATCAATTTATATACTGTTTTAATTAAATTGTACATATTATGTATAAAAAATTTAAAATATGATTGCAGTTGCATTGGATAACAATAGACGTCTCTCCTTTTAGGTAATGTGATAGACGAATTAGGTCAAGGTAGCTTTGAAATGCAGAAATTTGAATAGAAAAATTAAAATTAATTAATTTATTAATAAGGAAAATAATGAAGACATACGTGAAATACAGAACTTCATAATCATAGGCGCTTAATCATTCATGCAATTAGATATAATAATGTTTATATTCTATACAAGTTGATTCTTATGTTTTTGATTATAAACACTTTGATTATATATATATATATATATATATATATATATATATATATATATATATAAACACTTTAAATTGAATTATATTGCACCAATTTTTCCTCATTTTTCCGAAACAGTAGTGTAATGGTAGTAAATGTGAAACTAACGTCATAAGAAAGAGAAGCTAAAAAGTTTTTTTGCTACTTGTATAGCCCGATGTTTATTGTTATATATATATATATATATATATATATATATATATATATATATATATAGATAGATAATAATCGACGACATCACGCTCTCTATATTATATCGATCTAGGAATCCTCCGCCGTTCGGTTTAATGCTTTTATGGTCTTACGTTGGACAAATTTTCAGAAAAGAGTGTTTTGTTTTTATATTTTTATATAGAAAATGAAAATATTTTCATATTTTCTGATCTCAACTTATTATACAAAATAGTTGTTATCATATAAATTGTTAAAATTTACTTCTTTATTGAAATAAAACTGCTATATATAATTGATGAAAATAATTAGTTAATTTAAAAATGTTAAATTTTATATTATAGTTTGTATATTAAAGATACCCAACAGCTTAAGACTTTATTAATTTTTATAATTAAATTTACAACATTACCATTGAAGACTTTATATATATATATATATATATATATATATATATATATATATATATATAACAAATAATAATCAAGAAATAATTACTAAATGAATTAGAATCTCTGAAAGCCAGTAGATTTGTAACAGCATTGCTGATTGATAGCAGCTTGTTGATTAAATTAGATATATTATCACTATAGTTGTGTCATTGAATTTAAATTAATTAAATTTAATGTGGATATCTTTATGCATAGATACAGAATTGTACCATATTATTGTCTGTGTACATTGAATACATTGCACTTTTTTTGCATACACTGTTGTTAGTATAATATAGAAAATATTATCTGTTTTAATGACAAACAGACGAAATAATTTGATACCAAAAACTGTTGAAAAACGAAGTAAAATATATCAAAATTTTTCGGATTTAGTCTTAGAGAATCGATCCAATTTAATATTAACTATAGAGGAAATTGATTCAATCCCGTCAAAAAAGCAGAGTGTAGGAGTTGATGCAATAAGAACTTGTACTGATATAATTGCTCTAATGGAATAAGTGTGTTTAAATAGTAAATTACCCCTATACTTTAAACATGTCGCCAGTGAACTGATAGACTCTAGTGGATTATTTATTAATCTAATTTTCAATTTTATATTCATCCACTGCACCTGGGTATACCTATATATCGCTATGGTGTCGTAGAAAAAAAATATTACTCCCGAACCAAAATTACGGAGATGCACCTTCGATCGATTCATACGAGCTTGATATTCGCGTATTTATCGGTTCTGGATTTGCCTCACGGTCCAGATTTCTTGTCCCGCCTTTAATGCACAATGAGTTTTGTAGAAATACCCGAGGAAATTTCACTTCCTTCGAAGAAACGCGCGGGCAGACGGTGAATAGGCGCGAGTAAAAAGCTTCGATATAAAGTTTTGTATATATCGTCTGGAAATTAATAGTTTTGTATTTCTTGCTAACTCCGTATCTATGCTCTACGCCATTTTTTTGGCAATGACCAAGAGCGTCAAAAATCTATTAGATTTTATTTGGAAAAATGAATAAATAAAAACTATTAAATTTGATTTTTCAAAGTTTATAAATAAAATATTTCACTCGCGTTGAAAATGCCTAGAATTGCGTTCCAAGAAAATAGCACGCGCGGGAAATTTTACGTTATTGGTTTAATTTCAAGAAAAATGCATCTGAAGCTCATCATTTGCACTACTGAATATCCTTCGGACCTTATTATGGGCGTAGAGCTTTTTGCGCAATTCTCAAATGTAGTTTCG
The DNA here is from genome assembly GCA_018907035.1 of Sycobia sp. Sy_11. NCBI lineage: Eukaryota > Metazoa > Arthropoda > Insecta > Hymenoptera > Epichrysomallidae > Sycobia > Sycobia sp. Sy_11. The sequence goes on along the minus strand of JACCIC010000015.1, from coordinate 1,590,787 downwards.
GCTCAGGATGAAGATTTGCAGGCATTCCTCTCTGGAGATCCCTATCAAACGCAAAGTGGACTCATGCTGCATCGTTGCGGGAGTAACTTGTGAAGCAATTTTCAAGCGTCTAAATTCACTTAGATTCGAATGACGTCGTTATTTTTGCCGATCCAGTGACTATTGTAGAAGAAAACTGTATCTATTACCCAGGCTCAAAAATTGTCGAGTCATGCCCGTTGAAGCAGGATTATCGCAGCCAAAGCCTGATGTCCATGTGAACAAGGTATATGGCACTGTATTTGATGGGGTTTAAGGGGGCACGGCGAGAAATTGAAAGGAAATGGAAGATCAGATACGAGACATTGATTTTCCATTATGGCAACGCTGGACCACACGATCATTAACGTGTGTCAAGAATTATTTGTAAAACAGCTGATGAATTTGTTCCTAACAACTCAGATCGTGTTCCATCTGACTAGCACTTGTTTCAGTCGATGCAGAAAGTCTTCGCCGAAGTAGGCTTTGCTTTACCTGTATAGCAAACAAAAATTGGCTTGAATCGTTCCGGGCCTCAAAAGGTGAATAAATTTTTTCTAAGACGAAATTGGGAGATATTGGATATACTTGCTATGGACCAAATTTCGAACAATATATCATTTCATTTTGTTATTCGTATAAAGCCCTAATACCTGATCGAAGGTATAGGTATTTTAAGGACGTTCCATCTCTGCAGTTGTTCTCAACTCAAAGATAGTCGCATGCAAACAGATTTCTTCACCGAAGACTAGGCCTATATATAAAGAATTTAATGAGCAAGCGTCTGTTTTAATGGTTGATTTGCCATAGTAGAGAGGCTTACGTGTGAGTTCAAGTTCCTCTCTCCTCGTTTATCTCTCTCTCTCTCTCTCTCTCTCTCTCTCTCTCTCTCTCTCTCTCTCTCTCTCTCTCTATATATAGTATTTCATCATTGCGCTTTTATTTGAGTACACTTTGAACAATCTATTTATTAAAGTTCTTCAAGAATTATTATCAAGAATTTTTGAAGAAGTTGTTATTAAGAAATGTTTTTTTTTTTAATTAAATAAAATGTTTCTAATGAGTCGTTTCAGGATTGGGAGTCAATGATCTTGCTGCGAATTTGAATTCCTTGAAATCAAAATTAACATACATTACAAAAGTTTTATGAAAATCAGTAAGTATCCACAATTTGGGATGAACGTCCTTAAGTGCCAGGAATCATTGCTTCGGTAACTGGATAGCGACCGGCGGTATCTGAACACGGCCTTTGTCCTCGAAACTTGTATGCATACGCTATCATCGTGTTGTATTACACACACCCACACCCACACAGAAAGCGTGTTTTCACGCACGTATAACCGTCAACGGAAGGTGATGAATGTGCGGTTTCTTATGTAATTTACGACGGTTGCTAATATATTACTTATAAAAATATTATAATATTAGGTTATAGTATAATTAATTATTAAAAAATTATATTGTATTAAATTCATAGTCTTAAACCAATTACCATATATGGTATTCATTTTGTAAATTTATCAAAATAGAATTCAATTAAATTCCCCGTAATATTATGCAAACTATGATATAGTAATTTCATAATAATAATAATAACAATAATAATAGAATTTATTAAAATAAATTAATGATTCAAAATTTAAATCACACATATAATTTGAATTAGTAAAGTGGTGTCCTTAAAATACGGCTAAAATCAAGATAACTTTTTTTATCATAAATTTCATTTATTATAATATCGTATAACATAAATTCATAAAAAAGTTTAGTTTTACCAATCAATGATGAGTGAAAAAGTTCAAACAAAGAAACAAATTAAAATTATTTTACGTTTCGATTATATGATTCATTCATCATAGATCGATGAGGTTATATATTTTTTAATGAAAATTATAATATAAATTGTTCAATAGTATATAGTATTGTATATTATTATTATTATTATATATTATCTTATATTCCATAAAATATAACATTATTTTATTAATTATTATTAAAAATTATACTATTTTAAATTCAAAATTCTTTACCTTATATAGAATTTACTTTTTGTAACGTCGTTGAAAACATGTATTTTATGAATTCAATATAGTATAATTACTATACAATCCTATAGTCATAATATAATCATTTAATACTATTTATTACAAATATTTAATAAATGGATAGTATAGGCTATTAAATAATATTAATGATTTGCATTTTAATTTGTGAATAATATTGATTAAGAATTACATTGGTGTCCTTTATCAAGTACTTTCAAATAACGAAATAACTCATTTACTGAGAAATTAATGACTTGAATATTTTATATGGCTTGAACGTTTTATACAGTTGCATAGGACCTAATGGTTTCAAATAAAAATATTGCGAAATTTCATAATTAATTTCGATACCTTAACCTCAAGTATGCCGCGATGACCCTCTACTTAAACACGTGGGAGAAATTCTAATCAAAATATATTTCTTAAAAAAAAACAAAAAATCATTGACACGATGCTCTTATCGAGCTGGCTTCGAGGCCGATTCAGTTCAGTGCCAATTATGCAAGAAAAGCATATGCTTAAGCGCTCCAAGTATATAGAAAGTACACCCGAGTTTGATAATCACGTTTTCCATAAGTGCCATCGACTTTGAATTTGACAAGTGCGCGCGCTTTCATAATTATAACATTGCATTCGAACGAACTAGCTTACTGTACACACACACACACACACACACACAAGATTGAACATTTGTCGAATAACTTTTATATTGAAGAAGGAAAGATGGAGATTAAAAGTTCTTATATGGGCCGATTAACACGGAAAAGGACATTTGACTTGTTAGTAGTTCAAGAAGAACTATCGATATATGAACAGGCTCGCTTATTGATATTTCACAATTATACATTCATGATTATTATTCTCTATTATAGGTTATATTTAGACACACATACGCATATACATATAAATATTCAAAGTTAATTTCCTTTCATTTTTTACAACCGCGCCAAATCATTAGCAAATCTAAATTTAAACCAATTGTCCCGTTGAAAGAGCAAGTCACATACTTGTTTCTTTATCGTTGGCTTGCTTAAAAAAAAAAAAAAAGAATGAAAAAAAGAAACACGCGGAGGCGGAAAAACGGATGCATTAGCGTGCATAATAAATTCAGAAAATAAATCAATGTTTATGCAACGACATAAGGATCTGTGCAGAATTTGTTGGCTCTAGTTATTTATTTTTCCTTTTCGTTTCTCTCCTCCTTTTTATTCCGCGCGTACAGAGGCGGCTTCATCATTGGATTAGGATTTAGTTCCATAATAATGACTTTATGCCGCGAGTGCGTACGTGCGTGCGCGCGCCTTTATATGCCGACGTGAATAATATATATATATATAAAGCAGCGCTCATCGCGCTGTATAGGAATTATAAAAACTGCTCCAGTTTCCATTTATAGACGATTGTTATGGACTTCGGCTGGGGCAATATAAAACTGCAGAATGAATCCGGCGCATTTGAGAAAATCGATTTATCGCCTTTGTCGTTCCAACTATAAATTATTAATACATATGATGTAGAGCGGTGGATACAAAATGCTGTTCTAAAAGGAAATTTAGTATATCTTAATAAATATGTTGTTACAGAGATCTAGCGACATTAGATGAAATAAACAATAGGTCCTTAATTTAAATACACCTTAGTTATTGTGATGATACACTTAGGTGGAATAAGCAAGATTTTCTTTATTTCATTTCCATCATTTCTTTATTTTTTCTTAATTCAATATTTATTTGAATTTACTACAAATTTTTTTTTCAGAGTACAAAGATGGAACGATAATTATTTTAAAATAAGTTTCAATGCTCACATATACTGGATAGGAAAAAAATACGCCAAATGCAAATCCCTCGCAATTTCTACGTACAGAAGTAACACATTGATTTATAGATAGATTCCGAGGTGATTCCCCGTTTTCGCCGCGAGCGCCATGAATGGCGCGGCGCGCGTGCAGATCGTGAGAGCAGCTCGTACGGGGCAGAATGCGGTTGGAAGTGCCCACAATATGCTTCATTTCAGCGTTGCTTAATGGAATAAAGTCAGATGGTATAAATGAAACGCCTATTATGTATTTTTATATTTTTTAAATCTTATTATTTATTTAATAGATACTAATTAAATTTCCTGAAACATACAAAAATGACAAAAATTAAGTATAAAAATATAAAAAAAAATAAATTTTAAAAAGCATAGAAGAAATGATTGCTAAAATTTCTATAATATTTATTATAAACTATTTATTAGTATATTGTAATTATTATAATTACTTATAGTATATTATAATATTGAATTATTTAATGAAACATTATAATATTAAAGTGTAATTGATTATTAAAATTATATTCTAATTGTTCAATAAATTTCAAAGTTTTACCTTTTATCGTATTCATCTCGTAAGATAGCTGTTTTAACAACTTAAACTAAGTAACTATGTTATTATAATTATATATATTGTTGATTTGTATAATTATAAAACAACAAACAAATTTATTAAATTGAAGCATTAATTCAAAATGTAAATTGTAATTAATATTATGAAATTATCGTATTCGGCTTTTTCCGAAAAGGAATATAAACGAGTGTGAGCTTCGAGGAATTCGGTATTGATTTTATGACGTTATTGATACATTAATCAAAACAAGGCTGGAATAAGTAGACAATCTAGTGTATTATTTTATAGCTTTAAAAAAAATTTTACAGCACAGTTTGTTTTACATTTGCTTCTATAATGTTTGTATTATTCATTTTTTGATAATAAAATAAAAGTCAAAATAAAACGGCTACAATATAGACGTTTAAATCATCACAGTAAATTTAAAAAGTACTTTATGATTTCTCAACATCTCTATATTTAAATTAGTAATGTGATATTCCAAATCAAATTTTATTGTCTGAAAAAATTCTTATAAATAATAAGAAAGGTTACTAACCTACATCTTTAAGTAAGTGAATATAATTATCAGATGGGTTGGCCGATGCATTAGTAAAAAAATAGTTCAAGCTGTCACAAATTTATAACTATAAAATTATAATTTTTTTATATGTATGGCTTAGTTTGTAAAATATGTTCTAATGAGCCTACTGAAAAAGTGAATCAATTTATGCAGATAAAAACCACTCAATAATAAATATAGCCGTATAAATAATATCGAATTCGCTTTAATATAACTCTCACTGACATTTAAATAATCTTAATAGCGATATCAAAAAAAATTACACAACATATTCATTATATTTTTGAATACTGTCCAGAAATAACAAGGTCAATATTTCAACAAGGTAAACAAAAAATATTTTCCAAATTACTATTTTACATTTCCTCGTATGTGGAAAAACAGTGATTGCTACATAATCGTAAACTGTAATTTTATGTAATCAACCGCATAAAAATATTATGAAATGAATAATTATTTATTTATCAAGGATCCTTTCGATATAAAGAAAATAGTGATTCAGAATATAAACTCTTTAAGAAAACTCAAGTTAATGCTTGTTAAGGTTAAACATGTAATAATGAAATATTTTTATGGACAGTGTCCTTGCTTGATATCGTCATAGTCTTGGATGTCAGTTGGTACATCTTACTCGATAGAGGCACGCAGAATGTTCCATTCAATTGAAAAATTAGGTAATGTAATTATGTAATTTTTCTGAGATTATCTTAAAGAATAATGGATTAATGATAAAGATTTTAGAATCAAGCTCTCGAACTAAATAGTCTTTTAGATTTACAATGTTATGCATTGTAAAAACTACGATTGTTCGATACCTATAAAAGATTTTAATCAAATTCCAAAAATAATCGAAACTGTCTAACCAATAATCTTGTTGAGGTTAATCAGACCAAATAGCAGATTTTACGTTTAATTGTAATGTATAGCTAATAAAGCACCACAATTTTTTTTATATTTTGAATTTTTTCATAGTGTTTTAAAATCGACATCACCATAATTCAAAATTTTATCTTCCAAATATTTGAACATATATAGAAAAAATAATGTTTAAGATACCTGTGAATACCTGTAAAATTACGAATTTACGAAAATATTAATTATTGATGTATTTTCAAGCAGTGTTCTATTCTCAAGAAGTGGAATCTAACATTTATAAGGCAGTTCACAATTCCATGCTGTTCGACTATACATTCTCACAAAATAAATCACTGAATATGCTTTAGTGGTCCGTGAAAAATAATTGATTAAAATAATGGAAAGTCAACCACAAAGAGTTAGTGGACCATTATTGATTGAATTATATAGTAACTCAAAACTGACTGAATCACTAATAAAAGACGATCGGTTAAATTACCAATTTTTAACTAGTTTGTAATTATAATAGATTTCTTTAGATTTATTAAGAACAAAATAGGATTTATATATAATTGCTTAGACTTTCTATTAATTTTTTTGCATTTTATTCAAACTTTAAATATATGAAAGATGAAATTGCAGAAATGAAAGTGCAGTTTGTCTTTTACAGTATATGGAAGATTTATCGGAAATATTATATATTTATCATAAATAAATATAGCACGTAAATTGACGGTTTCTTTACTAATAATAATAACAATGAAAATAATATATTTCAAAGCAGGGATAGTATATAAAATCAATAGCAATGATTATAATATATCTTATTTTTGAGATACAGAAATATATTTGACAAAGAAAATTTCTGAAAAACAATATAGTTTAAAGAGCACAAATATTAGATCAGTATTTAAAGAAAATCTAAATTATTTGGATTTTGGAGATGTGGATATTTTGAAACAAGCTATTAACAATAAATGTAAGATGGAGAGTCTTGAAATTATCCATAATTTATGAATCAATTATTTGTGTGCATGCAGGTCTTCGTGTATGTGTGTGCGCATTAAAACCATTACAATGTTTCATATATGTTGTTATTACTTCGAAGATTTTATCGTGGTTGAGAGATTAGACAACTTATTTAATGTACTGATTCAGAAATAGTAACCAAAATAACTATGTTCTATAGTGAAAACCAAGCTTACTGAGAAAATCAGTTAAAATTTCACTTATTTAATTTTAGAGAGCATCTGTCAATGTTTTATATGCCCATATCATGTGACAAATGAAAGCTGATCGATTCTTGAGGCGCTTTGGTGAAAAGTTCATAATCACAAGACGCGTACGAACTGGGCAATCACTGCTGGAATTTATAGCAACGATTTCATCGACCTTGATGGAGAAAAACTCGTCACTATTTTGGATGTACATGAAGCCAAATGAAAAGAGGAAGATACGGTATCAGTAACTGAAACGATAGGGCAGACTATGCGAAAGCGCTAGAAGTAAGACTTACTGCATCTCACAGTCATTGCTTCTCGCAGTCTTAGCAAATCAATTGTTTTAGGTAAGAAGACTGCAAATTGGTTGAATACATTACCTTTCGAAACAACTAGCAAGTCTATGATTTATGCCTTATTTAATGAGGCATCAAACTAAAAAAACGCAGTCTAAGCAAGGTCTTAAGGTGAAGAATTGCGAGTCTAATAGAAGTCGAAGATAAATGATCTTTAAAAAAAAAAAGATGGTGAATGGCTAAGGCCACGTATCTAAAGCGTAACCACTGTAGAATGGCACACGATCTTTAGTTTCATTTGGTATAAGAACAGAAGGTTTCTAGCACGAAGGTTATACTCGTTTCTATCTCGATGTTCGAACGAAAATATCGTATATAAGTTTGGTAGTGCGCATATTTTGTACTAGAAATATATTGTACAGTTTCTGTAATATTTATTTTATTGAAGCCCATTTATCAATTGTTAAACATCACAAGTAAGACACCATTATATCAAGTTCAATTCTAATCATTGTCCAGTTCAAAACAGACTTTTTCAAAATTGACAATTAAAGAAAGCGACAAATATAGCTAGAGCACCAACAGGCATAATGTTCAGTACATGAGGATTAAAGCAACCTAAACATGGTTTCGTTTGATCAGTGACGAACTGAGTAATTTTTTAACTTTACGGAATTTAGTAACTTTACGGAATCCCAATATAGGCTTATCAGTGAGACAGCTGTATAGCTCAACTTAGAGTAACCTATGCATACCTCATCGTATCAAATATTATTCTTTTAGCAGTAGTTGCAGATATATTATATGTGGATAGAGGTATGAACAATCGCGTAGATAAACGCTCCCATACAATAGAAGCTATTGGATGTAGTCTAATGAAATGGTCGAATAGAATTATATCAGTTTGGCAATGAAAATGTGAGGCAGTTAATGAGGCTAGATGGACTCACCATATTATACCCATATCGCCCTATATCTTTGGTGTTAGACGCAGATCTAGAGCAGTCCCTCTTCTACTGGCGAACGTTTTTTGAAAAACCGCAGCAGTTTTAAACTTTATTCAAGGACACACAGGACGATAAGAGTCTTTTGGACAAAAACCATTGTGAAAAAACTGGGTACGATTCGAAAAAAAATGAAATAACAAATAGGCTTATAGCAATGGAATCATGTAGGACCTTAAATTGAATGATCCACAGACCTTTCAAGGCATAAGCGAAGTAACACCTGAATTGGCTATTCCTGCGAACAGTACTTGGTGATATAGTGCTTTTTCCTTTTATACACACAGACACACGCGCACAGGCACACGCACGCGCACACACAGAGAGGAATATACACAAATACACAAAAATACACAAAACATTATACAACGTATCTATAATAATTTCATCTGCACATTCAATTTTAATATAATATGAGGTCTATGATGTCTAGATAGCTAGATCGAAATTCGGTGATCTGGGTTCAAGTCCCGTTCTCAGGCGATTGACACAAGCAGCGCTGTAACAATTTACATGTGTTTTGTTTATAAACCGTTTGTAAATCCGTCGCTGATTAGCACCCATAGTTAGAAGTAAATAAATAAAGCCACGTGAAATATGAGTCTGTGTATGTATGTGTGTGAATATTGGCAATGTATAATAATACGGATAATTATCATTGCCACGCATTATTATTGCCAAGCTCCGCGAGAGCACACACACACACATATATATAATGGATAATTTCGCAACGTCTGCGGGGCCGCTTCTCTTGCAAAATCTCGTCCATGCCGTATTAGCGTGCGCTGATATGCAGGCGATTCTGGGACAATTAAAAATTCTAGTTGAAACAAGTCCTCGTTATAAACTCATCTCAACCTACTGCTAGTTATGCTTTCCGCGGTCTTATATGTAAATCTGGGACTTGTGCCTGTTTCCACTCAATTTGCATTTGTATATATAAATATATATATATATATATATATATATATATATATATATATATATATATATAAATTAGCTCACGTTTGGAGAGGCTTAAAATCCATATATATTACCTCTGAATCCCTTTCTACCTTCTGTATTTTTATAATATATTTATATTCCGATTAATTTACCCTTCTGGTGAGAAGGTATATGGTGCTGAATCGCGTTCCTATCCCGATTGCTTCCTATCAATATAAAACGAGGACGTTCGCGTCCGTGACCGCGGTGTGCGGCCGGAGAGAGAGAGAGAGAGAGAGAGAGAGAGAGCGAACTACAAGGCCGCGCAACCTCAACGCTTTGCTTCTGATGCCAAAGATATATATATATATATATATATATATATATATATATATATATATGTAATCATTCGAAACAATAGTAACAACAATATATTCAATGTGCGGTTTCGTTTAAGAACTATATATATATATATATATATATATATATATATATATATATATATATATATATTAAAATCATATATCATATAAGAAAGGATCCGTCCGCGCAATGACTTTTATATCTGATAAGCATTTATCACCTCATTTCCTATTTATGATAGATGTAATCTATGTTAAATGAGGATGAAATAGCTGCGCAATTGTTCGTCGTTCAGCTCGCTGATTATAGGGGACAGTTTTGCAAAAATCGTTGTTTCGCATCACTAAAACCTACATCATCTAATTGGACGCAAATCTGCATACGGGCATTCCGTATTAAAAATAACGACTGTTTTTATCTCGGCTGTGGAAGGGATAAAAACTATTCTGAAAGTCCTCCGTAAATAGATTTTTCCGCCTATGTTATAAATAAATACAAAATTACTAGTTACATAATCAATGTAATAACTCTTTCTCTCTCTCACTCTCTTTATATATATATATATATATATATATATATATATATATATATATATATATATATATTTATATTTATACATACGCATTAAAAAAATAAAATCAATATTGAGTTTCATTCAATTCGATCATTGACACAATAATAGCGTTACTTGTTAGTTACATACATTGTATTTTCACGCCAAATATATGTCAACCGGATGTTATGACGGCAAAATATTACGTTCGCGCCTTTCCGAAACATTGAGAAGCATTTTGCCAGAGAGCGACAACAAAGCCGGTCAAACAGACCATCATATGTGTGTGTGTGTGTGTGTGTGTGTGTTTGTGCCTTATTATAAATTATGGTAAGAAATATTATATTCATAAGAATAAAATAATACAAACTCTTCAAGTGCATTAATTTTTATAAAGAAAATAAACATTTTAATTCATTATCTGTAATAATGCTTAAGTGTAAAAACAATTGGTATAGGTTAAAAGCGCGTTAAATGTAGCGATAATTACGTCAACCAATGATAATTATAATAATTTTATTACTTAAAGAAAATAATATACTTATAACTTTTACTTTTAGAAAAGAAATTTTACATACTTCTTTTTAATATTTGGAAAATTATTAATGTGAATAAACAATGAACATATTGATAAGTAATAAAATTCGTTAAGATACAATGATGTTAGAATTAGAATTTCCAAAAAATATCATAATTTTTTAAAATTCTAAAGGTTATAGATTTAATATAAAAGATCATACAAAATATATAAACTAACAAATATTTCTCTCGGTCTTAGAATCTTTAGGAACACAGTACAGATATATGAATCTGAAATATAAATACTACTACTAAAAATATATTATTTAACTTTTACCTGTGCTATAAAAATCTATTTAACTACAAAAAATATTCAAGTTTTTTTGAACATTTTCAAATTATTTTTTGCTATAACAATCCACTATAGTAGATTAATCAATAATGTATGGAAATATTTAAGTATTATTAACTTTTTATATTGAAAACGTGCCATCTGAAGAAAGTCGTACGAAACGTCTACCATGAATATAAAGTTCATGTTTTTATTTGTAAAAAATAAATTCTTTGGACATGGGAACCAACAGATATAATTGTACCGGATTTTAATATAAAAAGATTCGTATTAAAATTCAACCTTCTTGTAACTGTAAATGCTTTTATTTACTTTAAATTTAATGTAATTTAAGTATCACTGTTATAAGAGATGGTACATCTAGATATTAGCTGAAAGCTTATCTTCGCATATTTTTGTACTTTTAATTAAAAAATGGAAAATGCTAAGAATTTACTCTCAATTTGCCATACTGTACACAAAGCTAAGTTATTTATAAAAATTTTTACTTAAATTCTAAGCTACGTCTTATAGAAAAAAAAGACATGTAACCGAATGATCAAAAAGCAACATCGGTCAATACCAAAAATTACTCGGCAAAGTTTACCAAATTTCGTTTCCAGCAAATTGCACGAACTTCTCGTAAAATAACGACATCGTTCGTTGAAAAAAGAGAAGAACAGAAAGCCAATGATATATATATATATATATATATATATATATATATATATATATATATTCAAACCTATTAAACTAGGTCATGCAATATTTGAACAACATTTCGAAAACTGATAAGGTCAAATTCGAACGTACCCGCACTCACTTGACGTTCGGTCGATCGCCATCGAGAAAATATTTAGAGCTGAAAGTTTAATATTTTTAAAAATCTTCATAACGCTTTCGCATTCGATTCGTCGGTTTTATTTCGTCACTGAAAGAATAACAAATTGATTAAAAGTTTTTCTTTTCTTTTCATCGACGATTCGATGCTGCACAATTGCGAAGCGTCAATATATACTCACGCCCACTTCAAACAAGCATTAAATTATCGCGGAATTAAGAAATTAACTTCTATGCCATCTGTACTGAAAATTGTCTTTTAAATACATACATATATATATATATATGGCAGTATATTTTGTAATTTATAAATTAGAAAATCGTTGCATGATAAATATTTCTAAATTTCATACCTTAAATTGAACGTTGGAGTAAAATGAATATTTCAGTTATACTAGCAGAATTTGCATTTATAATTGAAATCACTTTAGAAAGTCTATTATATATTAATAAATTAATATAAGGCCTGTATATTTATGCAATTATTGTATGGTTACGATTTTTCGTTAATCCCGTCTAAATGCTTGTTTTGATTGTTTTAAATGCCGCTTTGTTTGTTCCACACTTTTTTTCTCCTTCAATATCAAAAGTTAGAAGAAGTAGAATGAGAAAAGAAAAGCAACGAGCAGCACCTGGGACGGACCGCCTCATTTACGAAGCGATAAATCCTTACGCGCCAAGCCACATACGTAAGGCCTTTAATTCGAGTCCGCATTAAATGACACAATGGTCGCATTGATGTATATGCTTATGCAAAAACGCGCTACGAGAATTAACGCGCACCGGACAGCGCAACAGTCTATTGAAAAGTGCGCGTGCACGAGGTAATAAAATAAAATTTGTCCCAATGCGGAGGTGAACATCGCTAAATATAATATAACGAACGTTTCAGTGAGCAGAGAGGCGACGCGCCCGCGCCTCTACGTTAGAGTTATACGTAGGAAAAAAATAGAAATGAAAAACAAAGGAATATAGGAGGGACAGAGGGTATTTCGCTGTGAGAAAGAGCAAAGCCGCGGTCGCTCCGTCGCTCATTACCACAGAGGCCATTTGAACAGATATCGAGAAGTTATGTGTATATATATATATATATATATATATATATATATATATATATATAAGTGGTGACCGAGACATTCACCTCGTGCCAGAAAAAAAAGAGAGAGAAAAAGTCCTATATTATACTCGCTTTTCGATCTTCTTTGTATTTGCTCTTGCGCCGCGGTGCCCGCGGTCCGCGCCTCTGCTTATAATCCCGAAATTCGGACGGACGCCGTGGCTGCGCGGGCCATCGAAAAAGCCGCGCTAAAACAATTATTTTGACCTCGGCGGTGTCAACAAAATCTCGTGTCGAAACTCGAAACAGTTCCACGCGCTCCGCTTCTTCTCCGACTTATCTCTCTGTCTCTCTCTCTCTCTCTCTCTCTCTCTCTCTCTCTCTCTCTCTCTCTCTCTTCTCTTTCTCACTCCCTCTCGCGTGCGCGTTTCGCAATTAACGTATACACGGCAAACCAAAGATTCATATGAAGTTCAACATATACCATCTAGACCTGATGGTGAACCAAATTGCGCTTTGGTACAAAGATAGACAGAGAGAGAGAGAGAGAGGGGGGGGAGACGTTACCGAAAAATTGAGGGAAGAACCGTCGCTTTCCTTGTTCTAATTACTTGTCCAAAGGCACGTGCTTGTCAGATGACCAACGGCGATCGAAGGTTCGATCGGGAATGGAAATTGTGCGTTTTCATAATTCATTTTGTTTTACTGGATGATTGACTTATTTTGGATAATATTCTTAATAAACCAGACTGCATTGCCCGTCGTCATTATTTTGTCGGAGAAATCCTCAATATAATGTTTATAAAAGTAAAAAGCTTAATATACTTATATGATTTTTATAGTTTTTATATTTATTTATTACATAAAAGTCTCTATAAGTATTGTTTAATTAGATATTAAATAATTTCAAACCTTTTCTTAACAAAAGCTTGGGAGATTTAGCTTCATCTGTGTAAATGTAAAAAATTATTTTTAAAATCATAAGAAATACACCGTAAGTGTGATATATTTTTAAAATGGTAAGTTGAATTATAGACATTGAATAAAATTTGGTGCTGTTGTAGTCAATTTATTTTATACAGCTTAGGATTTTTAAACTATATTTTCAATTGCAAATATTGACGTTTTTTGATATTGACAAAATATTGACAAGCCAATCTGTAGACAACAACAGAAGAGAACTGCAGAAAGAAGTTCATGTTTATTTTAAAAATGTAGAAAAGTAAAACACAAAGTTTTCGAAATTTCCTGACAAATTGTAAATCCTTAATAATCAATACAAATGTTGGGATACCCACTAATAAATTCGAATTTCTGCAATTGTAATTTATGAATATTTAATTCGGTAATTGATAAACATCATCAATTAAAATTAAATTAAATAAGTTTCTAATAATTTCCGATAAATGAATGTACATGACATAATTACCAATTTAAAACTAAATTATTTGTCATACGTACTGTTATCAAATTAATGTATTATTTTATAAAATTTTCATTGATTTTATAATATATATAAAGTTTTGAACCGCCATTCCATGCGAGAATGGCGGTTGGCACTTAGGCTTCCTGTCAAATGGAAATATCAATCGGAGTCGTCTGCAGGATAGCATGATGGACCTACTAAATCCACTCTCCATCCGATAACATATATTAACCAAGGCACTGTCCACGTGAACATTATTTCTGGACAGTTCCAGCATTCCTTCTCCTTAGAACGTTACTCACCACATCTACGAGTCACCTTTTACAGTCAAGTATCGATTTGGAATATGTACACTTCACACTGAAAAATTATATAAAGTGGATGATCGCGGATGTAGTGTTAGATGATGTTTCACGGCAAGCACCATTCTGACTAAACATTTATCAGTTAACGATTCGCGCCTGTATCCGCTTGGACTCGCGTAGCCATTTGAGAATATATAATCACTTTCCTCTTCTATTGCTGGAGGTCCATGGGTATTTAGAATTCTAATGTTTAACACCACCGATTCAGAGACCGTACAACGTAGTATCATTATATTTTATACAACTATTATTATATTTTTATATTTCTAGCACTTCCATTCATTGGCCCATACCTCTAATGCGTATGACAGAATTGCCTGTATAAACCTCGTGACCAGACGCCGCCCACTTGCCGAGCAATGAAACAACAACTTTGACAATAACCCTGCAATGTTGTACTGTCACTTAAGTTGCTTTATCGTCCAAGTTTTTTATTTGGTCTCCAGCGGCACTAATTCTTGTGTTTTCAATCTTTATTTAACGAATCATTATCAATTTGGTTAACAGTTTGGTCTCTGTCTTTAAAGATGCGAATTTTGTTTCACTAACTTTCAACGAATTCGTCGCCGGATAAATCATCTGCCATCTGCCATCTGCCATAAATCATCTCATAAATCATCTGCCACATTCTATATTCAAGTCGCCAGTAAAGATTCCTGAGTGAACTCTAAACTAACCTTTCTTTTATAGGTCTCATATTTCGTAGACCGGTGCCTCGGATAATTAGTTAATATATTAAATAAAGCAGCACGTCTAAATTAAGCGCAAACTTGCTCAGAATATTAGAGCATCGAACAGACTTAAAATAATTCCAAACTTCAATCATTATCAGCATAAAGTTTAGTCGTAAGTAATTAATACACCACACGGTACCTCCAGCAGCAGCTACGATATTAACAATTGCAGCTATTGTCTCCGCTCGCTCGATAGCAATGCCTAATAAAGGCTAGGTTGCAGCAAATTCTTTATTAGTTTTTCTGTGGGAGTGTAATAAAGGCTGAATACAACGAGGGTGTCTCAGGCGGTCTCTTGCCTTTACATATGAATCATACCTTATAAATTGAATAAAATATGTTGTCCTTTAGACAGAGGTTGCAGATCGTCAAATAGCATTCCCTCTGTAATTTTATTGAGTCCTAGAAAATTTTTATCTCGCATGTATTCCATTGTTTTGACAAGCTGTATCCTGAAACAACAACCCTATATTCAAATTGTCATGAAGGATTGTCCACCCTTACGGTCATCCGAGTATTGGCATTTATTGGCCTCGACGACACGGCGAAGACCCTTTCTCGACAGTTGCTTTTCGGTACTGTCATCGCAACGTTTCATAACCTTCTATGCTATATGTCTAAAATGTAAACATCTGTATCCAAGATCCGATATCACTTCCGTCCCCAGATATACAGGACGTTTTTTGCTCGAATAGGCTCGAGCTGCTCGATCGACAGATGTATAGAAATTTTCCAGTTACTTGAATCAAGCCGTGGAAATCTAGTATTTAATTCTGCATGAAAACGCGACGTGTAACGGTTTAAGAAATTAACTAAAATAAAAATAAAAAATGCTCTGAAAGAAATAACAAATTTTAATTATTATACTTTATATATATATACATATATATTATAAAAAAATTAAAGCCGTCTTGAGTAGTTAGAGCGGTGTGAGCCTGCTCGGATAGTGAATATGATTCGCAGACATGCTCTTAGCAAACCTCTCGAAAAATGCGAATATTTAATTAATTAATAATAATATTAATATATATATATATATATATATATATATATTTTTTTAATGATGCAATTAAAATAAATTATTGATTATACACAATCCACGCTTATGCTAATCGAGGTAATGGTCGCAATGCAGTTGACAATATTGTCTAATATGACTAATCAGTCATAAACTTTATATGCATATATTTAAAAAAAAAAAGCCGATTTAACATTAAAGTATGGGTTTGTGTGGAATTTTATGAAGGAAACGAACAAGTTCAATAAAACTGCGATAAAATGTTAATTATCGTCTTGGAACGGGTAATTTTTGGAACTATTAATTACGAAATATTTACTGCATTAGTTTGAAAAAGGCCGGACAATTCCAAATATTTGACGTACGACGAGTGAAGGGGAAAATACCATATTGACGTGTATATAAATAAACAGCTTCGATATGTTGCTTCCAATTGAGAACAAACTAATAACTTCGTTTATATATATAGTAATAAAGGATTTCGTGTAAATATTAATATAGGAGTTACATAGAACTTTGCAAAAAACAATACACACTAATAAACTAATAGTTAATTAAGTAAATGCAATTCCTTTGCTACAGGAATCGCGTGTAAATAAAGCCGTTTGTAAAATCTCCTAAGTCTCCGAAAGTGACAATAAGTTTCGACATTCTCATAAAAATGAATTCTTGAACACATTTCAACGTCATGAATGATAAAACAAATCCTAGTGCTTTAGAGTATGATTGTTTATTTTGTCCGACTCAATTAACCACAACGGTATATTTTTCCATGATTGTTCGATTAATTTCGCAAAATAATCATTTTGCGAAATAAGTGATTTGTGTAAAACGATCAGATATATTTTCCATGGTTTTGACTTCTTAAAACACTTTTTAAATATTTTTATTATTATAGTGTACTTAAGAAGCATTCTTACTCGTTTTATTTTTCATCCATTAATCAACAATGAATATTTATTAATAAAATTTATGATTTCATCAAGTGTCAATTTGTACAATTATATATTTATTAATATATCAATTAGATGAATTATTTAACAATAATTATCGATTAATCAAATCTAAATTAACACACGCTTTGGAACTATAATTTTCTTTTACAAACTACTGCAGGCATACAATATGGTCTACTAATAAAATTGTAAATTACTTAATTTATAATTATTTTTAGCCATTGATGCTTAGGAAAAGAATATATAACAATTTGTGCACACTCAGCTGAAATTCGGGTATTAATTTTTTTCAATAATACAAAGATCGACCATCACTGTATAGCGTATGTGAAAATAATTATGGGACTATCTCTTAATTCCAATTTCACCGCGCGCATTTCCAAGCTTACGCTGACAATTACGATAATTTACGATAATTAGTATGGCCGTTTAATGGCCTGTTTACCGTTTCATTATTCTGTCAAAACACACGCGCGCGCACACACACACACACACACACACACACACACACACACACATTATCTTCATATAATTTTCCAAATATATATTATGTCGTTAAACTCAATATTATTAGTGTTATATGTTTATTCGCTGCTTCATATGAAAGCAAAGAAATCATTCAATTTACAAAAAATTTTATAAAGCTTTGTAAACTTTCATACATATCACGATAGAACGGCATTTATTTCAATTCACAAATCAATAGCAAAGGAAGATAAAAAGAAAAAGGAAAGAACTATTCCGCTGCGCCTCGCCTCATGCTTCGCGACGTCCTTTGCATAATAAGCAGACAGACGCGCACGCACAACGTCAGATTTCTCGACGCTCGAATGCAATCCTCTCATTGCGACTTCTAATTAACAACGAATCGAGTATTAGGCAAAATCCAAACGAATTTCTCGCATACTCTATAATATTTTCCAATTTTTCTTATCTTGCGCGCCGCACGCGCCGCATTCTTCGCCGACCGTATAATAATTATACGGGGAATTGGTTTCCGTCGGGTCCCGGTCGAGATCTATCAATTTTTCGAGCTTACACACAGACACACATTTACACACGCGTGCGCACGCACATGCACACATACAGACAGGTATTTATATATACACTTTATAAATGCATTAATATACATCTATTTACATTTGTAATTTACGTCAGTCGGCTCGTGACTCGAAAATTTAACGCATAGGTATATTATCTGCGCGTATGTAGTATTGTGATCTTTTACTTTTCGAATCTATTCCAGCTCGCCGGGTGATTCAGTTTATAGTGCACTGACGCAGCTCGTCCAAGCGCTCGCGCTCGCCCGCGCCTCCTGGATCATTATTTTTATAAAACTTACGCTCCTCCGCGCAAAGAGAGGCACCGCGCGCGTGCATCAACTGAATCGTAATACTGACGCTTTGTGAAATAATCTATAATTCGATCGCCATCAAGTATTGAGGCAAAAGTCGCTAGACAATCCCGACTTTCGGCGATAAGAACGCTTTTAAATATATATTTATATGTGTGAAAAAGAATTACGTACCTGCTCAATCTTATATTCTCTTAAAACAATATATATATATAAATGCGATTATTTCACATGCGTTTTTTACTTCTTTATTAATGCTGGGATTTGTCCTTTTATATGAAGTTTACATTTGCATGTTTAAAGTTAAACTTTTCTTTATATAAACAGACAATTAATGCAAGTCATGTTTAAATTTTCCCCAAGGCTAAAAACTATCACGTAATTATATAAGATTATGTTTTAGAAATAACGTTAATAAATGATATAAGAAACATAATGAAATGCAAAATTGCAGAATAAATTATTTAACGCCACGTTATAATACTTACTGCCAATATATATATACAGATTATACTGTATCATGTTTTCGTGATAGGCCCATACATCGCCGTTTCGAAATTTCCATTGTTTTTTACCACAATATACAATATATGAGATGATAATTTATATTGAAAAACTAAATTCACACATAAACATAAGAAAATAAAAATGGGATTCAAAAAGTTGAATCGGAAGATATGTGTGTGTGTGTGTGTTTTCGATCGTGTAAGCTTGTCATTTTGCTTTTTTTAAACTTTTTCCATCACTTGATGAGATTATTAAGATATTAAGATATAATTAAGATATTTTTAATTCATATATACATTTTTTTCTTCTTTTTTAACTAACAGATCGAGTATATAATTGAAAAGATTTTATATATCTCTACTTGATATTTAACAAAACAAAGATGATGTAGTATTTGACATATGTGAGACTGAGGATTTATGAGATGTCACATAATTTTGTTTGTGAAAAAATAACGATGCTTTCTTAGCTTTTTAAGTAAATATTTTCTGTGTTCTTTGTACAATTTGCACTGCTAAATTATGTGGTCTAAATCTTGAAATCATTTCTGCAGAAACATTAAGCACTTTGAATAATATCTATTCTGGCCAGGGATGCCACGAGGTGGTACTGATTTGCTCTGCATCTATTTATTGTTACTTTAGTTCTCTTTTGAGGTTAAGTCCATAATACGACGGCTTTGGTTCTTCTTTATAAAAATATTTGAAATATTCCTTTCCTATGGGTTTTCCTACTTCAGTAATTTTTTATATTGTATTTATCTTTGCATTACCCATAAAAAATTTCTGTAAATCTGTGAAATGTAGGTGAAAATTTTGATTATGCTCATTCCTTGTCGCTTCTTTAGCATATTCATCTGTGCACGATTGCCCCTTTCTAAAGCCAGATTGTGATTTTGGTAGAAGATTATGAGATTCAAGCCACCATTGACATCTATTTAATAGAAGTGTTTCCATACAGTGTTTGCATACAGAGGTCGATCAGATTATAGGTATGAAATTTCTGCCATCTAATTTTTCAATAAAGTGTAAGAATGCTCTTTCCAGTCATGAGGATAATCGTTTTTCGAATATATTTCATTGAAAATTTCTAACAGTAAGAGCTTATATTTCAGATATAAACGTTTTCAAAATTCATTATCTACGTTGTCTAGGCCAGGGGAGGATTTAATTTTTTTGAGTCTCAGGTGATGTTGAATTCTTAAAGGTCAAAAGTTCTATTTAAGAATTCGTTTTTGTGGTATTCTGGAATCTAATCAGAAGTTGTGGGTACCCAGGGATGAATTAAATTATCCAAGGATTCATTGAGCCTGTCTCTTTTGGTTTTACTAGACTATGTACTTGGATTGTCTAGATTTATCCAATTGTTTATTCAACCCTTAATTGTCTGCCACCCATATTTTCCATTTGTCTGAAAATTTAAGAATGTAGCAAATTGTTTCAAGCTTTTTTAAAATTTTTTTTTGTAAATTACCATTTTTTAAGACACGCTTCTTGTATTTGTACCTATCTGACAGACTTGGCATATCACCAAGTAACGGGAATTTTATTCATATACTGTACAAAATTTTTTTTGGAGTATTTGATATTAAAGCTTGTAGTAGTTCATCGATAGAAAATCTATATTTTGCATTAGGAATTCAATTGGAGTACTCTACAGAAAGAAATTTCGTATAGCTATTTGATATAGATTTTAAAAATTCGTCCCAATTTATTCTTTTTGACTTTGTATCAAATATTTTGTAAGACAGCTATATTTCTCAGTAGAGAAGGTAGTGAGAATGGGATAATGATTCGATCTAAAAGTATCTGTATACACATGTGTTGGATTGTTTTTGACAAAATTGTTGCAGTAATAATTAAATCCAGGTTATATCTTTTTCCACTAATTAGATTTATTCGTGTAAACGATTTTATGTTATAATATACATAACTCATTTTTTTCAATGAAATTTAAAACTCGTTTACCATTAATATCAAAAGAAGCGCAATTCTCGTAGGTGTGATGGGAAAGATTTAGATGACTATAAAAATTTGCTGTATTGGAGCAAGGGCTTCTTCAAGAGTTAAAGCTTTCTTTGCATTGCTTGAGATTTCTATTGTACGTTTCTTTTTATTTATTGTATTTTTCCTTAATATTATCTTCAGTTTCAGTAGTTCTTTTTACGTTGATTGGAATACTTTCTTCTAAATATTAATATTGCTTGCTGTTGAAGTTTGTTTTGTTCCTTGACTTACCGTCTTGTGTATTTGGTATTGGATTAATAATAGCGTTGGAACATGATTTTGTTATATGACCTGAATTTTTACATATAAAACAAGTAGCTGTTTCTGTCGATAGAGAGATCCAATAAGTCGTGTTTTCATGAGTTCTTTTCAAAGGCCCAGGGAGAATTTTCTAACACTGTCGACGCAACGATACTATGTGCGATCTTCCTGACTTACTTAAACTAGCACGAATTGGAGTAATGTTCGACAATATATTTTCTCCTGGCGTTCAATACCTATACAATTGCTGCATTTTTGATTACTCGGTTCACAATTGATATTATTACTCTTTTATTGTTGTTAATTAGTGGCTTTATATGTAATGCAAAAATTTTCACTTTCAATACTTTAATTTTGAGTGCCTTAACTGTATTTTCATTGTTTAAATTGATACATACAAGATTACCTGATATTTTAGAGATAAATCGCACATTGCTTATACAAGACGTCGATACTGTCAATAATAGTATCATGTTCCTGCTTGGTTTTGTTGCTGTTACATTGGCGTAGTTTGACTGTGACAATGTCATCTTTGAAGAATAAATTTAATTCGACGCTCCCATTTGGTCCCTGTTGTCAGGGCCTATTTGGAGGACTTTTTTAGTCGTAGTTTGACTACAAGATACGAGTCCATTAGTCATAAAGTTAACTTAAACGAGAAAATTTCTGATAGAGAAATAACTTTTGTTATTAGTTTACATAATTAAGTACAATAATATAACTGGAGCGGAGCTGGAGGTAAACACGCTGCTTAGCTCGAGAGAGACGTGCAAATTCAAGGATTTTGTGGTTGTTTGAAGTAGGCGCCATTGAAATCTCTTTGGTAAACTCAGCGAACTGTCGACATGCCAAAAAGTAAAATGCCTTACCCGACTCACTGAGAAATAAAGGCGAGAAATAGACAATAATACAGTTATTATACTATATATATATATGTAAATGTATGTATGTATGTACACATACGAGGCAAAGGCAACCGTACGGGTTCATCGACCTCGGACACGCGCGCGGTGCTTTCCCTACGCATGACTGGAGAATGAATAGGAGGAGGTGGGGGTGGGAAGGATTCGTTTTTCAGATCGATATTTTGTACATCCGCAGGTCCATGTCGCAATGTGCAAGGAGGTGGTGGCGGAATTTGTCGACGTCTCATCGTCATCTCCGTAGTCCAAGTCGACGACGGCATAATTGCGGGAAGTTGCGCAATGGCTGGGATCATGGTCGATCGATGCTTATATGCACATACATACAAATGTGTATGTATCTGTATAGAAGTGTGTGTATGTATATCTATGAAAAAGAACGGACAAGCTGTGGATCGAAAAATAATTCGCCAATCATCCCGTGTCCATCCTCAACTACTTGAGCCGAGAATAGTTCCTCTTTTTTTCGTCCACGGCACTATGCATCACAGAAATATATATATATATATATATATATATGGTATATGAAAAGAATGCCCCTGACGAGACTTCGAAGGACGCGCTCGGCTAATAAAATGGAAATGCCCGGGAATGCTTCCGGGGATTTCGATGATTTCATTCCCATGCGTCGATTACAATATGTATATGAGCATTCTCGCGAAAAGATGCAGGAGGCAACGAATGGCTGATTTGCATTCGGCTTTCGAGCTCGTCTTATGCTGTTCTTTTTCTGTTTTTTTTTTCTTTTTTTTCATCCTTTTTTTCCTTCTCTCATGCTCAACTCGACTTGGCCACATGACCCGAGTGCGTGACCGATCGCACGTTAAATAGTATTATCCTCTTGTATATATATATATATATATATACGACGAATTTTTGTTATTTTTAATGGTGAATCAAAAAATTTGGTCGATGGCTTTACATGAATGACCAATCAGATGTAATGTTATTTTTTTCAATTTTTTTTTTTAATTAATTGAAAAGGGACGAAAAGTTTGTAGATTTTTAATTTTTGCCACATCACTATAGTAGGTTTAAAAGTTGTAGCCTGACGATGCAATTTTGCCTGGCCAATATAGATGGAAAATTAATGGATTGCACTTGTTGACTGTATATTCCGAATAAAAATTTCAAATGAATTGACGAAAAGGAAAGACGATCCATTGAATTTTAGGAATTTATCTGTTTTTTTTTTTATTACATAACTTGTACTCGCATTGGTTTGTTTTCCAGCTTGAGACGTATACGTGAAAATATTGGTATGAAAAAGAGGTTTTATCTGGTTTTAAAATGTTGTCCACGTTACATTTTATTACCTGTTACAATCTAGTTCTTTTTAATTACAGGTGAATGTTGATTCATAAAAATTTCGTCAAATTTCGTTATATTCCAAAGAGCTATAAAGATAAAATAACAAAAGAATGAAAAAGCCGAGCATAACAGTTTAGAATTTTAAAATCTAATCAGAAACATTGAAATTACAAATTATTCAAATAAGAGGTAGACAGTTTAGTTCATAAATAAAATGCAATGTAATTACTTGCTTTTATATAAACTTAAAATGTATGAAATAACATTTTTCTCAAAATATTATTAATCCTATCAATGCTATAAATATTTTTATTATTAATTTTATGAATTAATTTTTTTACAATATTTTTACGATAAAAATATTAAAATAATTAATATTAAAGTTATGATTATTTAATTATTATTACTTTGATTAATAGCATAAATATTATGAGAGTTGTGAGAAATTTCAGCATGGAAAAGAGTGATCAATAAAATTGTCGACATTATCAAAATAAAAACAGAGCTAAATAGACAATTATATTGTATATAATTGTATTATTATATCACAGTAATTTTATCTTGAAATTAAAAAATTATGTATTAGACGAGAGGAAAAGTAAAAACTATGAAAACTCTTAAATTTTGTCGATAATCATAAAATATTCTTCATTAAGGAATTTTAGTTATATATTGCTTTATATAATGCAATTAAACAATGGCCTTCTATATACATTGGAGAAAAAAGATAGAATAATATTTACACGTTGAATGTATAATATTGTAGTGAAATGAAATAAATCAATACAGAAAAAATAATTAGAAGGTAACATAATGCAATACGTGTTAATGATGTTTTTCCTCGGTATTTTTTTGTCTCAAGAGTCAAGTCTGCAGTCGGAATACGTACTTTACTTCTGTATTCGTCAGTTTGTCTATATACGTTGTAAATAATATAACAACAATATAATGTGATTCTTCTTATCAATTTATTATAATTTCTTTTATTTAAACACTCGCTAAGACTACATTTGCCGACTTGTATTTGGTAAACTAGATTCAATTATCACGGCTAGAAATTAGGGAAATTTTAGAATGCAAAATGTGAACGTTGCCAATAAAATTAAGAATGAGGTAGAAACTAGGTTTTGGGAATCTCCTTTCTGGCTAGTAAACGAACAATTTATTTAACAATTAATACTTATACAATATTGTAATATTATGTTGTTCATTACATAAAAGAATACGGAAAGTAAGAATTTCAAAGAATTTCAAAGGAATAATAAGGTCCATTTTTCATTGGATTTTATCATCTTAACAATTGTAGGTAATGAATTATTTTTGGAAATGTTTTCCTTTTATTACTTAATGTCTAAAATTTTGCACTAACCAATTATTTAAAAAAATAGTATTCTACTATGTCGTATCTCGGCTTTAATTATTGGTTGTTAATTGGCAATTCTATTCGATTTACTTATGAAGTAAATAATATCATTTGACATTTTTGAAAGTCTTTTCAGATTTATGTTTAGTTGTGCTCTTAACTTTCATTCGAAACTTTAATTCAAAGAGCTTGCGCACACTGCATGCCTAGTGATCGAACACTCCCGCAAGTGGCAAAACATTATATTGGTTAGTATATAAGCCCGATTAAGATTTCATAAAGTATATATAACATTGTATACGCATGTGTAAACTATATTGTCGATGCGTTTAATATGTATTATATGTATTAGGTAGATTGAGATACGTATAAGTTTCTTCAAAATTATCAACTCGAAAAAAATTGAAAATTTATCAATTAAAATAATCAGTAATGTCAATGAATTTCTATAATAATTAAATATAACGATAGTAACTTTTTAGCAGGGCTATATCTTATACGTACCTCGCATCAAGTTGACTTTAAAGTAGACTTCTTTAAACATAACAGTAAAGTACATTTATGCGATACTCACCATTATTGGTATTAAATACCTAAAAAAAAGATTTAGGAAATGTATCTATGAATCGGTTGGAATGGCCGGAAAAAAATTACGTATATTTCTAGTTACTTCAAAATATTGATACATTACTAAAAAATGTTTAGCATTTGTACCAGGCCTCTTTTACCTCGCTTATCAAAAAGCCGGTGTTCCAATTATCCTCATTATACGTACGACATCCAAGATTTTCCAAAGCAACGTCATTTATTATATACACAAGTTCGTAAAAAAAAAATAAATATAACCCGTCATTTGATAAAATGACTTCTCTGCAGCTATATAATACATAAAACGATCGTGCGTAATTTACGACTTTGCTCAGAAACAATCACATATATATATATAAATTGGCGCACGTCGACGAATCGAATTGAAAAATTTCAGAATCCATCGTCAGAGGGCCAATTAAATACCTGTAACAATAAAAATTTCTCGGTATCTTGCGTTTTTCATTCATTGCTCTCACGTAAATTCACCCGCGTTTTTATATATGTAGATATAAGTATAGTAGCTCTCGGGTGGGCACTTGTTTTTTTTTTTTTTTTTTTTTATTTATCTACTCTCATAACAGACGTACCGATTGATACTGTGCAGCGGTCGTCATCGTGCGTGTTTAATATTAATAAAATGTAACTATGTAAATCAATTTCTGAAGAAGTCGAAAATTTTTAGTTAGAAATTAGAAAAAGATACCGAAGGAAAAGAAATCCAATATCAGGTACGTGTACGGAGAATAGGGCAGTAAGACGATAAAGTGATTTAATCTTATAGACGCACGACCGTAAGCGTAAGGCAGATTGAAAAATACTTATTAATTTAATAGTGAGTTTTTTCCTAACTTGCCAGGACGGGCGGGCATATGTGATTTAAGAACAATATGTGCCTTAAAAATAATTAATACAAAAGCGGCTTCGTTGGTTTATTAAGGAATCCCCCACACCCCCCTCGATGTCGAATCCCGCTGTTCATTGAAAGTCGAGGAGTTATTCGCTTGGAGTCTATGTTAATGATTAAAACTATTGAATGATTTCATACAATTTCAAATAATTGAAAGTATTTTTCTATTATTTTCTATACTGTTTTCTATACGATTCCATTGATTTCTTACCTGCAAAATTTTTGTTTTTTAATGATTACAGCCATTTCGAATTATTTCATTCATTGCGTCGTGATTAGTTCATGATTTGACAAAGTCGTGGAATAATAATTTTTGCGTAAATACGAGCGCTCAAAAAAACAAATCCAACATGATAGATTTTCAACTTATAATATTATAGAAAAGAAAGGCCAACCGTTAACTCTGCTCCTAAATTAGAATTGCAACGCAAGATATATTTTTGAAAGACGGTTGCTTTTTGAAATCCGCGTGACTTAAATACATTGCCCACGAATTAACGCATTTGATTTCGTTCGCGTATCAAGAAACATTCTATCGGCCGAATTACGCGGACTCGAAAAAATATTAATTGTCCCCCTGTACACTCGACGGTCGGAAAATTTCTTTTCGCGTAAAGCCTCCTCCCAACCGACAAATTTTCCAAATTCATCGGCGTACCACTGTCGCCGGTCAATTCCATCTCCGGCCACTGGGTGACGACCCGAATCCCCCCCCCCCCCCCGCGAGAATCTCGCACGTCTCAAGGCACAATCGTCCATGATTTATGATTAGCGCGACGTCTTATAATGCGCGGACCGTTTAAATCGACACACCTCGCATGCCCCAATCGTCGGGATTAGTTATTTGGCAATGGCGTGTTTGTCAGTCGGTGGACTGACTTTTTGCCCCCGCACGGGCGAAACCCCGTTACTTTCACGACGCCCGTTGTTCTTTTTTTTTTGATATTTTGTTGTCAGTTATTATTAATTTTTTTTTTCAACAGCGATGGAGATGTATTTTACGGAAAAATTTTTTTTTAAAACACCAGTTATAATTTTAAAAAAAATAGTCATATACTATTAATTGTGTTCTATTTGCTAAATACACTTTCATTCTGTTAATTCAAGTAAAACTGTATAAATTTTTGTGAAAATTAATCTTTTTTGGAATGCTAGTTGCTTTTCAACATTTTTGAAACTAAATTATAACGGACAATTCTTAGATCATGTGGCGATCGTATTAGATTAAAAGAGAATGTTAAAAGGATCCAGTAGTATAATTCTTACAAAATTCCTCGTGCTTGGCCAAGTATCATTTTAAATTTATTTTAAAACGTAATAAGTTTCTTAGTATTGAATGTACAAAATATGATATTGCAACAAATATAGCATAATTTCATGTATTCCATCCTCAATAAGCTTTAAAGTTCATTTTCTAGACAGTTGACGTACTGAGCAACTATTTTTTCGGTGTCATGATAATCATTAATTTATAGCTTGTATAAAGTTGGTATGAATTTAGTATTACGCAAGAATCAATTGTGGCCCATCCACCGTAAGGTGCAATATGAAATTGTAATTGCTAAAATTTTTGTTTTATTTACATTTTTTTTTTTTTTTTTGAATAATCGAGGCATTGATAGATAATGGTAACTCCTGTCCACTGGATGATATCCTTTAATTATTTTTACGAATTTTTCCTATATATATATATATATATATATATATATATATATATATATATATATATTATGTAATAGATTTATGTCGGTGGGACTACCTTAAGTATAAATACTTGACTAGGTGTAAAGGGACCAAAAAATAAAAGCGAATTAATCGATTTCATTATACCGCTCGCACCCCATCTCGAACGAAGAATTTGACAATCGTGCAGAGCCATAAATAACCGCAACCTAAACGTCCCCCCCCTCCGCCTCCAAAAATCCTTATCTCTCCGGCACTAGTACGTCCACCGTAGATCATCGCCACCACTACCGCGGGAGGCTTCCCCCTCTCTCCGCCTTTTACACACATATACACGCAAATGCGCGCATTTCGAAAAATCGGGAAGGGTAGGGTAGGGGGGGGGGAGCACCGTTTCTCCCACCCCGCCGCGCCGGTGCCGCCGTCGTCGCCGATCTCGCGCGCGTCGCTGCTCCGCCGTGATATTAGGACCCAGAGATCGGCAATCCGCGTCCCGTCGCCAGGAGAGGAGCGCATAATATAACGCCTATTATTTATATGGCCGCGCGCGCGCGCCCGCAGGCACATCGGCTTCGCGACGATAATTGATATATATATATATATATATATATATATATATATATATATATATATATAGTCATTCATACTTAAGTGTCCGTGCGCGCGCGAGCGAGCCCGCCGTGCGGGGGCCCAAAAGTACCCAATATATTCAAGAACTAGCCATCGTCGAGGAAGAGTGAGAGAGAGAGAGAGAGAGGCAGCCGGAGGGAGAGAGATATATAGGTATACACATTAGAAGAAAATCGAGAGTGCGCGCGTAAACACATGCACGCACAGAGACACAGGTACACACACACACACACACATACAATGTACAGCATACGCGCGGCGCTGTACAATACTTGCAAAGCGCGCGATCGTGCGCTGGCGCTCGCGCTCCTGCAGCGTTTAAAGCACGGTGCGCGTGTACTTTATATACTTCGTCGCTGACCGGTGCGAGCTGTGCATCGGGCGGAGGTATTTACCACCTTACGATTCTCGTAGCGTAGAGGTTGCTATAAGGTGTGTGAAAGGGTGAAACAAAAGGAAATCTCTTGGACCATATATTTAAATAATAGAAATATATATTTATTATATATATATATATATATATATATATATATATATATATATATATAGTGCTGCTGAGGAGTCTCTTTTTCATTTTTTTTATTATTTTATTAATTTAGTTTTTTTTTTTTTCATTAAGTGCTTATTTCGGCGCGTGTGCATTTTACATCTGTGTGTATGTGTGCCTGTGTGCATGTGTCAGATGTATAAACACGAATTTTCGGAGGAGGCGCGGATTTTGAAAGAGGAAAGATCGATTATAGTTCGGCTGCATTGATTAACATTATAAAAGTGAAATAATTGGGAAAACGCGGATGTTTATTTATCGATCAGGCGGCGTGATTTTGTACGTGTCGTAATTGCTCGCTCACGTCTCCCATGTGACAAAATTCGAAATTTCCGAAAGTGTGCGGACATTCGTGTATATATATACCCAAAATCCTGGGAGCGGTGCTGGAAAAAGAAAGAAAAAAGATTCCTTATATTACTATATATGCCGTGCGCGTGCACACACACACACACGCACGCACATACACACATACACACAGACAGGCAGACGGTGAAAAGAAAAAAAGAAAAGAAGAAGAAGAAGAAGCAGACGTGTGCTTGCGCAAATGCTCGACATGTTGGAGTGGAAGCTTACAAAATTCCTTCGGGCGTGCGCGTGTATATACGTTTGTTTTTAAGTGATCGACGCCCCGCGCTTTCGTCACTTGGGCCTGCGGAATCCCGATAAATTAATTATAGCATGTGTATAATATCGTCGACGCTCGCGAATCGCGATTGTGAGGTATATTACAAATGTGAGAGTAATCGCGTAGAACTGGCCGGGGGTGGGGGGGGGGCAATAAGCACGAGATTGTCCTTAAAAGAACTGCAATAAATTTGAGAATGAGGATATGAGGTGAGTGAGTGATAAAAAATCTGCGACGGCGGTCTATCGGATGTAAGGTTGAAGTTTCCATTGTTAAAAGTGCGAGAATTCCGTTATTTTCATTATATTAAAAACATTTTCTGAAGATAAATTGCGTAAGTTTTTAACGGTTATTATTTTCGAAAAACCTAGATCAACTGGCCAGTACGTGAATTTTTTACCACTACGTGGATTTCTAAATCGTTCACAATTATTTTTGACAAAATGTTGATACATTAGGTTGAGTTTGTTTTTCTTTGTGTTTTCAAGCTTAAATGGACGATTTTAAGCAATTGTAACAATTTTTGGAACTAGCCTTTCAATTAATTATACATTACCGATTTATAGTCTTAGCACAATCTAAATCAGAGAAACGCTACTATTTTAACGGAACACGGGAACCTTCGATATAAATCAGTATCCGCTAATATGATTTAAATAAACAACAATAAGCTAAGAGTTCCATCGAGAACCGCCTCCGTATCGGCTTACGTTTCGGCCGATTTTAGTTTTGATTATTTCGCGAAAGGTCTGGTTTGATTTTTTACGCACGTTCGTTATTATCAAATACTGATGTTGCTAAATGAGTTTTCATTCAGATATTTTATAATCGAAATGCTTACACATATTCGATTTGTATAATTCTTTCTTTTGCTTTTTATGCAATACGATCAATATTTTTATCTTGAATTACATGATTCTTATAACACGTATGAAAAATGTTTTTTTTTCTTCTGTTTTTTTTTTTTCGTTTTATTAATGAATTAATATACATTAAAATATGTAATTTTGCGATTTCCGAAAAGCTGATTCTGACGACTAGCGCGGATAGAGCGCCGGACCGATGATTTTTATTCCGTTACATAATATACAAATTTTACATATAGATTACCAGAGCGAAGCGGAGCAAAGCCGTAATTTAAATTGCATTAGAATCGATCGCCCGACCATTGATCGGGTCGAGCATCGGATTAAATTCGATTTGTCACGATTTTTCCGCGGCCATGTTATCTTTTATATATTATTTACATGTCGAAAAACCAAGATCGCGTCGCACGGCGCGCCTGGCTGTTTATTTACAACGAGAGTGTCAGCGCGATACAGAAGTCACCTCTGCGCCAGCCGTCAGCGCGCGACTGCAGCTCCGGCCTCGCCGGTTCGTCATAAGGATATATGTCAATTTTGAGGGAGAGAGAGAGAGAGAGAGAGAGAGAGAGAGAGAGAGAGAATGTGTGTGATAATGGCATAATAGGTGCGTAGGACGTTAGTGTAATTATCGTTATTTAAGTGAAAGCGCCGAAGAGCGTGGGGAAATGTTTTTGTTTTTTTTTTTTTTTTGTTCTTACGCGGGTGAATTAATCATAATTTGAATTACCTTATTGCGATGAATTAAAAAGGGCAAATTATTACTTTCTAATTCATATAGAGAAAGAATGTGGAATAAGATCAGATTGATGGACTTGTGACACGTTCTACAAGTCTACGTAGTCCACCGGTTTTTAAGTCAATAACGATTCGTACCAATAATTGCCACACTCGGGCCTCGTTAAGTAGCATTAAGACAAAAAAAAGTTACAAGAGCGCCGCCCAGCCCAGATAGATAGATAGATAGACGGTGAGAGAGAGAGAGAGAGAGAGAGAGAGAGAGAGAGAGAGGCCGTCGGCCACGCGTCGCACCTCTCACTTTCAAGATCAGCACTCGAAGAAAAAACCGTCACATCGCCTTATTTTTCACGCTTTCCTTTTCTATTCCGCAGGAAAAGACAGAGATAGAGAGAGAGAGAGAGAGAGGGAGAGAGGAAAATAGATATACAGCAGCAGGGACATTGCACTATACACCATCGTCGTCGTGTGCGCATAATAGAAAGAGGAAAAATAACGCACGCGGTCGCCCACGCACGCACCGAGGAAAATGAGGCGACTGCTGCTTGCCTGGCTGCTGCTCCAGGCGGCGGCGGCGGTAACTACGGCCCTCGGCGACAAGTCCGTGGTCGAGCCCCTGCTCAGGGGCGGCCTCGCGCATCAGGGCCTGGACGACGCCACCGACGAGGAGGACAGCATACTGCGGGCCGTGCTCGCCCAGAACAAGACCGGCGGCGAGAATTTCACCTACGTCGAGCTGATCGGCAGCGCGGTCGCCCAGCATCATCGGGCCTACAACGGGAGCGGCCTCCTCGCCGACGTCGTGATCGGCACGAGCGCCGAGAGCCGCTCGAGTAATCCCTACTACGGTGAGTTCTTTTCTGCGCAATGTCCTAGCCCCCCCCCTCATTCCCACCCCTCCCCCCGCGCAATAAACAGCAGCGTACACGGAGTTCGATGGCCAAGGGGGATTTTGGCTGTCTTTGCAAAAGTCAGAGAAATCCAGCAAGATTTTTTGTTCTTTTTTTTTTTTGGTAACTTATATTTGGCGGGATGTCGAGGAAATGGCAGATAACTTATTCTTAGCACATAGATTCTTAACATTTTTGTATTGTTTTTTTTTAGAAATTGGCTCGATTTTTTTAAAAATTCGACAATTCCATACATAGTGCAACTCAAGATATATTGTAAATTTAAGATAAGTTGCAAAATAAAAATTTCATTTTACTTAGCATTGCTAAGTTAGAAAGGCCTCATTTTGACAAAATTATGGTCGCATATGTGCCAGCCTTTAAAAAAAAACAATAAACGCACTTTTTATTTATTTCAAGGGCAATAGATTTTTCTTAGAATAAAGTTGATCGTTTTCAGTAAGTCAGATAGAATTATTTATCGATTTTTAAGAAAGAATTTGAAGTACAACAAAGGTCAATTTTTACTATTGGATTTAGAAGAATTTTGCACTGCGCCAAAACTCCGCGAGACTGTTCTCCATAGTCAAGATAAGATTTCGCTTCTCTTATTTTCAAAGCACGTTTATGCTCTCTCTAACATCTTTTTGGCGTACTTTGGCCTTACAAATTGGCCTTACCTAGTGCGAGGGTGAAATATGTGTGAAATGAAATTTCATATCTCAATAGACTAGATTTTTAACGAGCAGCATCCAATTCTTTTTTTAGTCCTATCGAATAATTTTACGTATGATAAAAATTAACGCTGTTTGTTTGAATTAAAAATTAAAAGCATAATCACGTAATGTTGCATCAAATGTCTCCTCTATAACAAGTAGGAAGGGATTTCATAACGTGCGAAAATTTTGTAACGTGTTTTGGCTTAACATCGAATACGAATTTTTAGGGTAAAATAAAAAAGAATACTGAAACAATTTAATAATTAATAACAATTAATATTTGATTTTTCTGTATGTTACCATAGAAATCTAGTGTAGTCAAGTCACCAAAATAAGTTTCAAAATTCTTGTTGATGGGCCTATACGTCTTGAAAAGGCCCTTCTGACACGAAGACTAAACGGTTTGTGGAGCAATGTAAGGTAGAGATAGATAGATAGACAGAGAGTGAGAGAGAGAGAGAGAGAGAGGGAGAGTGGGAGAGAGCGAGTAAAAGTATGTGTGCATATGAAAATTTCGGGTGTAAGGTCAGGAAACTGAAAGCAAACATACACATACGCCTATAGGAATTTCAAAGGTTATAGCAGCTCGCGGACCGAGGTCGGCATTTCAGAGTCGAATAATTGTGTTATACGGCGGGCATTAAAAGAAAAAAAAAAAAGAGAACCGAATTACCATATATTATACGTTACTAGAGGAGCTGGCGATAAGCTCGAGCTCGCAGTGTCTGTCGCGGGAGGGGAGGGGAACACCGTTACAAGCCGCGGAACGACCGAACAGGATTCTATTCTCGAGCGTGCGCAAAAAGGGGAACAAAAATATCCTCGATGGGAATCCCCGAAAATTCACGTTCAGATATCAAATTCTCAAGCAAAATCTCGTCTGCTCTGTTAATTCGGTACAAATTTTTAAACGGTAGGCAATATTCTTTTAAACCTGCATCGCTCGACGTACCTGATAATGTGAAAAGAAAAAAAAAAATACAATCTCGATGCTCTTCTCTGAATGATTAATCTTGACGATGATGCTCGAGCCGCATAGACGGACAGTGAGACATTGATGTTTTTCCACATCGCCAAACGGTTGCGCAAACGAATCTTTAATCAATCCGAATTCAAATCCTGCACGTTTTACATTAAGAACACGCTGGCTATAGTAAACTCGACTCTATACAACGGAGAAGCTCTCTATTATAGTCGGCTCGAAGTCATTTATCGATAGTTTGCACGCGTCACAAAGCGACGATCAACAGAGCACTTGGGGATGAAAATTTTTCAATAATTTCTGTCTTTGCCCAATAATTGTCGCGGCCATCGAAATTTTATTATGAGAAATTAAATCATTCTAAACGAATGGATGTCACGTGGCCACGCGATCGCGTAACGAGCTGACCGATGATTGTATGGGTATATTTCCATGAACTAAAATTACGGTCATTGACAATAGACCGCGACCGGTTTCACGAAACGCACGTGCCAATGAAAATGCAGCGCGTTTTAACGGGACGATGCGACGGGAAGGTAAGAGAGTCGACTCTACTATCGATTTCCGAATCCGAGATATTCGATCGCTGGGATTCGATTTTGTACGAGAAGGGCCAGGCGCGCCTCATATAATCGTCGACGGAGCGCGGACCTCTGCTCGGCGATATATCCAAGGACAATTTTTCCGGTGTACCGTCGGCACACCTGTCGCGCAATCGCGTGGCGTGGATTGTAACTGCAAAAAATTGGTTTTCGCGGTTCGGAAGAAAATTTTTTCAAAAATACAATAGCCATGTAATAAGTATAATAATAAAACGCAGCCGTCAGACGAACATTGCCGATTATATCGCCAGTTATTTATTTACGAATAAAATGGTAAAACAATGCCGAGTTCGGAATTCTTCCCTAGATATCCCCTCCGCTTCTGCCTGGCTCCTCTAGACGTAATCGAACTTGGCCGTAAAATTTTCGACGCCAGGGCCATTAATTTTTACTCCCGTACCTCGCGCGCACGCGCTTCGCAAGTTCGTCCGGTCGTTAGCATCCGATCCATTGGCTCGATACACGAGAGAGGCTGCTACCGTCCCGACCTTATTTATATAAGATGTATAATCTCATTATGCAAGAGCTGGATTATATTTTTCCTTCACCGTATAGATATATAAAAGACGCGTTATTTTAGAAAAGTGCACGTTCGCCTCGAATCGCGGGAGCGCGCCGCATATAAGAGCGAAGACGTTTTCTTTACGTAATAATGCAATGTACGATTATTAAAAACTCGAGCTTTATAAATTATACACACATACACATATATTTTTATATACAGAAAAAATACAACTGATTATAAAGTATATATGCATATATTTAAAAGATGCTTCGATATAGCCTATTGTTTTAATCTTGACTTATATGTTAATTGTTTGTTTGTGTGTGTGTGTGTGTGTGTGTCAGTTGGAAATCTTCTTGAAAGCAAGAGCATATCTGAAATAACGATACAGAAACAGAAGTATACTATACAGAAAAAAAAGAAACTAACGCTATTTGGCGGCGCGTGCGGCCTTCGATATGGTAATGATCGACTGTATACCAAACGTATCATATATATATATATATATATATATATATATATATATATATATATATATATAATTAGATAGTGACCGAGGAGGAGGAGCTGTTGCGCGCGTCAGAACTCGAAGGAGCTTACAATAATGCAGCGTCGTCGTGGTCGTCGTCGTCGTCGTCGTCGCATGCGTCGCGTCGCCTCCTTTTTCATTGCGCCATATATATATATATATATATATATATATATATATATATATATATATATACGTACACCATACACACATATATAGGGATCCACGATGTTATGCGTGCGCGTGACTCAACGCGACGACACGCGCGCACCTATATACCGATTAGCAAATCCCTCTGCGGTGGAGGGGCGCGGGAGGGGGCGCGGAGAGATTCGAGTCAAGTTCAAGTGCATCGTGTCGGGGATAATGGAGGACGCATCGCCTCTTATTATGCGCGCACACAGGGGTGCCGGAGTCGAAGATTTCAAGGTCAACGCGGGCCAGCCTTTGGTAAAGAAGATTATATACAGGGCATAAAGAAAAGCTTTGATTCGAATGAATTTGCTTCAAATTTTTTATCTTTTTTTACGAAGTTTTGCCTCGTATCTCTTAACGTCTATTTCGTCCAATATATTTGCACGCTCGTGAAATACGCTCGAATCTTGTAGGGAGTCGCGAAGTTTTCCGGTGTACTTCAATACGATTACGATATATATATATATATATATATATATATATATATATATATATAGAATGTATCGAGATGCTGCTCTTGCCGCTGGACGATCGGTCGCCCGCCAAGTCCGGCCAAATTCCGTAATTATATCGCGCTTATTCTATATCCGAGCAGTGCAAGCCGAATAAATTAAAGGAGGCCGTGAATACAGGCACACGAGCACACTCTCGCCGATATGGAAGAAAGTTTGGAAAGTTCTTTTTTTCCCCTCCGTTTTTACGAAACGCGGGAGCGGTGCAGCTGTTTCCTGAAAAATTCCGGTCTGGTTCGGCATTTAAGGTGGACGCCAATGATTTATATCCCCATTTTTGTACGCAATGGGCCAGGGCAGTTGGGGCAACGCGTTGGATTAAATGTTTACTGTACATTTGTGTACAACGCTTTAGAAGTAAATTGTATCGATTGTATGCGCGAGGATCGTGATATTTGCGTTATCAGTCGCGATTGAAAATTTTTCGAAAATTCAGACTAGGTTCGCTTGGCATTGATTAATTTGATTTCAAGGAGACTTTCAATCATTCCTTCGCGCCGTTCGATTTGATTCTGTCAATTTTCTTTATACATTATGCTTTTGCGAATTCCTTAGCTGAGCGAAAATAAAAACATTATCCCTCCCCGCCAATTTATGGGAATTTATCGACAAAAATTTCTAATACAATCACAGCGCGCGAGCTTTCTCGATCGCCACGCGACGATGTATATAATCAATGCGCACACATACGCACAACCGCACACACGCTCGCCGCTCGATGTATTTGTTTTCGAATACAAAAAGCGTTCATACAGCATTTTCACGATGCAAAAGTATAAACAATAACGCCGCTGTCAATGGGCACGGAGCCGAGGAGAAAGAAAAAAGTGACGACGAAAAAGAAAAAAAAAAAAATTTCGACGACAAATACCCGCGACGATCGTGTCAAAGAAATCCTTTCGAAAAACCGCGGCTTTATCGACGAGCGCTAATATAAATATTGTAGTAGTATTTGTAAATTAATGAAAAAGAAGTTGAACTGAATCGAGTAAATAATTTAGCTCGCCGCCTCGTCGCCAATGCTAATGACATTTCGGATAAATTCACTGAAACGTACGGTTATTTAATGGAACGAGCGTTTCATTTCGAGCAGGGAAAATATTTATTTGCTTAAAATAAATACTGAATCGTCGCGGGCGATCTAATTGCTCGGTTAATTCGATGAAAAATCCGTCGCTCACACTTGAAGAGGGGGTAAGGTAACCCGAGTACCGTATTAAATCTGTATAATAAGTATCTGATTGGAATTTTGCAAATAGCAACGTTAACTAATGTCGCGACGTCGTATTATTTTACTTACAAATTGCATCCAAGTCGCGGGTACAGCCGACGAAAAACGTAAATCTGTGCAGTTGGCTTGAAATTATCGTAAGCCACATGCATAACCTACTTGCTATGTATATTGTTGCATTGCGCAAAGTCATCGAGTCAAGGTGATCGGGATTCCCGGCAGATCTTCCGCTATATATAACCATTTCGAACGGATCGAAATCCGCGCGGAACAAAAGTCCGGAATTCGTGTATATAATATATATAGAGGCATCAGGTTGTAAAACAAGAAGACCAGACACTAAAAATGTGTCTAACCTTGTCCACCGCCCAGTCCGTTTTTTATAAACGCGCTTACGAAGAGAATAAAAATTACTAGACAGAAGTAAAAAGTGATTTTTGCTTTATCATCCGAATTGTTAAGAGACAAAGAGCAAACTATGAACGACGCTTGAAAACTCGAGTCTCGTTAGCTTAAGCGCCATTTAATTTTTTTTTTCCGAAAGAAAACCTCGATTTCTATTCTAGGATTGTATGAATTTTTCATCGTGTGCTTTCTTAATGTTATCACATCGAATTTCCGAATAATAAGATCATTATGTGTTGATGATATTATTGCATAATATCATTAAATGGAAGCTCTTTGGCTTTTCAAAGTGAAATTAACATCAGTTTTGCAGATTTTGTATTTTTTGATAAAGAAATTTTTGGAGCGAAAATCGCTTTTTTGCAACTCCACTTGGATCAGAGTTTTACTGTAAAATAAACCTTAGCCAAGAGATACATTCTGGCCCCGAATTGAATTTCAGCACGTCGACAAGCTTCGGTTTCTTGGTTAAAAATAATTTTGACAATTATTTGTTGTCCTATGTTATCCTGGTTAAAAATAATTTTGACAATTATTTGTTGTCCTATGTTATCCTGGATTCGTAAACGACCTAGTCACCATATATTACCCCTTTATTCCTTGATAATAAGCTCGAATATTCATATTCAAACTGAATAATTCTACTCCACTGAACCTTTCCATTTACCTTAGTTGTGAGCCACTAGTAGAAAAACGAAAGTTAATCCAAATCATATTATATCTGCCATTTTTAACGAGACATAGATGTGCAAATATAATAACCGCTCTGTTGCATCGAGTATACAATATTACTTCACCTCTGTATATATATATATATATATATATATATATATATCGACCGCATTAAACCACCGCATAGGGAGCGGGAGCGCGCAGCAAAAGCCCGCGACAATTAAAATCCAGCGCGCGCAGCATCATCAATGCCATCGCAATACGGGATGGCAAGGAGTGGGATAATCGCGTCCTGCATATCAGCGCGACACGATTTCTAGCATGTATATAAATATATATATATATATATATATATATATATATATGCATTATATATGCATTATATATGCATTAATTATTTATACTTATTAAGAATCTCGTGAGAGAATGCGGTAATTTCGTGTAATACATATATATATATATATATATATATATATATATATATATATATATGTATATATCTGCAAAAGGCTAATTTAATCGTATCGTTTACAATTTTGTTTTTTACCTATTTTTTTCTAGATTTAATGTTATAAAGAGAATTTATTATATTGCTGATTTTTATAATCTTGAGTGCTATATTGACTTGACGTCAGGCACAGTCTATACTGTGATATTTAAATACTTTAATTGAGTTAAATGTGTGTGTGCGTGAGTGTGTGTGCGTGCGTGTGTGTGTGTTTGCCTTGCGAAACTGCGAAAAGAATTTTGCTTTTTAATCTTATTGATTTTTATTGTTCGAGATAATTTTTTTGAGAATATAACAAACTATGTAGCCATCGATCGAATGCGTTGACACTACCATAAAATTTCAACAACAAAAAAATATTGAAAATACGAAG
This sequence comes from Sycobia sp. Sy_11, assembly GCA_018907035.1. NCBI lineage: Eukaryota > Metazoa > Arthropoda > Insecta > Hymenoptera > Epichrysomallidae > Sycobia > Sycobia sp. Sy_11. Next base: position 1,550,877 of record JACCIC010000015.1, on the reverse strand, counting down.
ATGATCGTTTCAGTAACTGAATCACCCATTAAGTATATAGAGAGAAACTGGAGAGAACGTAATTTTGTGAATTAATGGAATTATTACGGTTTCACCTTTTCATTTCGCTGTAAATAAATTCAATCATAGTAAATAAATTAATGTTTCAAATAAGAATTTTGTCAAATCACCATCTCTTTCTATCAAGTAGACAAATTCAAAGAAAGAGGGGTGAATAGAATATTTATATAGATTCCGTAATTCTTTCGAAGGTATTCAGTGTAGATTGTTATAAGTTACTTGATGAAAAATATTACAAATTTTTTTTATTTTAATTTATTTTTGACTCTTGTTCCATGTAGTTGGTCGTATTTGATGAACATGTGTTGCATTATTTTTCTATTTTTCTCAAGATATTTTGTACGTAAAAAATGATTCATTTAGTATACAATATACATGTTATATTTCTATAGTATTTTAAATAATAAATAACACTATAAAAATGTATATGGGAATTAATGCAAAAATTGTAATTTATAATAAAATAATGAAATAAATTTACATATTTATAAATTTATTTCTCTGCAAATATTTCCTGCAAATGCCAGATTAATAAATTTCTTGTCCGCAGAATCTATATACAATGTAATACGGCTCCTGACTCGCGTGTATACTTACGCAACTCATTTTGGTAATGGAATGAACTTAACTGCGAGCGGCACCGCGAATTAATTTTGCAATTATATTATGTATATATATATATCGGCAGGATATTCGGTTGTAACCGCAACTTTTATTAATGATTAAGTATATTGTACGACTTCACCGGAAAGCTTCCAGCGATGTCTAATAGTCGGGAAATGCGCTTTCCATCCGACGAATCTTATTAAAAAAGCTTTAATAATTCTGAAAAATTCTAATTGTCAGCATAATGTCGGGTCGAGAGTTGAGAGATAAGTGATTCAAGAAGGAATGAGATAATTGCGCCGTTGTAGGATACTTTTTGTTTGGTCAAAATAAAGTTTCACAATCTACAAATGAGACTTTATATACATTTATAAAGTATCGAATAGTCAACTAAATGTTTGAGAGAAAAAAAATATAGGTTCGAAAAGAAATTTGAAATATTTTTATTGTTATTTAATAAAGCAAAAATTTTTATCCAAAGCGCGTAAAAAATCATTCGTACAAATCCATTAAATTTCATATAATTTTTACGTGAGTTTTTAAATTATAAAATACGTTTGTTTACAATCTTTATAGAAGTTTTCTATGAGAGCAGTCGATAAGGCTCAGGCGCCAAAGGCGCATGGATTCGTTAATACTGCCGTGAGTTAATCGCCGCACGCCGTATCTGCCGAATCGCGACCGCTCGGTGTCCCGAACTTGATTCCCGCCATACAGAAAGATCCAAAGGAATTTTATAAACATTCCTTTTATATATATATATATATATATATATATATATATATATATATATATACATATATAACGATTGTAACAGCGCGATCATCGGCCGAATCAGCCAAAAAAAAAAAAAAAAATGCGCGGCAGCTTAAGCCGGCGCAATGTGACGCGCGCTTTAATCGCCGCCGGGGGGGATTATAAGAGTATATAGATTAATATACCCGCGTAATACCTCGGGTACAATGATAATACGGCCCTGATCAATCTTTCGCGCTCGGACGGCGGCTGATCCGCGTTATCGATGGCGCGTGATCAATGATGCAGCCGTTTCGTAACGCCGATCTTTCATCGCTGAATAATATCGGGAGCGTCGCCGGGACGCCTCTATTCTGTTTATATTTTTTTTTCTTTTTGCTTCGTTTTGCTGATATATATATATATATATATATATATATATATATATATATATATATATATATATATATATATATGTATGTATGTATATGTAGTATTATAGTAGATAGGCGCGCGCGTGCGTCCGTGGAAATTGGCGGGGGCTGGAAATGACGAATGGCCCGTTAACGCGAGGGACTCGGAAAATTGGGCGATCCGAGCGATTGCTTAGGTGGAGGCATTCCATGGAGGACTGATGAATTTTACCTAAGAATCTTTTTTTTTCTAACATTCGCAAAACTGCCAATAATTATACATTTATATAGAATATCAGAAATTGAAACCGCATATGTACTTGTAATTGGAGCTGGATTAGAACAAATTTTTTTTTTTGAACAAGCGAATAAAACTATCCAGATAATTGGTGGACGGCTATTTGTTTGTTTTCCAAAAATGATTAAACAGAAATTCATAATTTATTAAAGATAGTAATTATTATATATGTATATATATATATATATATATATATATATATACATATATATTTATATAATAAATTATTATAATAATAATATGAAAATAGAAGAATAATTTATTTTTATAGCTTATAAATGTTTTGATTATTTTTATATGATCACTTTTTATCAAAAAATTTAATTATACATTTAATTCGTTCACTATCAATAATTATTGTATTACAATTCAACGATCTATGAATTGCCTTTACGCGCTATTTCTTCACCAAAAATTTTATCGGATCTTTTGTGACATTTCCCATTCAAAAACTAATATAACGAGTATCAACAGCAATATTGAAAAAGCATGTATATACATATATGTATATATAATATTAATATTAAAAATTACTTTTTGTAATATTTAAAATCTATGAAAATCTAGCTTTACTCATCGGACGAATTATATACGGACACCGCAAAAACATGACTAATCACACGAGGATTATTATGCAGTACAGATAGATATGATTAGTTGTGTTTATACGGTATATATATATATATATATATATATATATATATATATATATATATATATATATAAACAGATTTATGATGGTTTTCTCCCATACATTAAATGTTGTTTTTGTTATTTTAAAATTAGAGGAAAATATCCAAATATCCATAAGGATTTTAATATATTCAATTATTAAATCAATTTTCAGAAATTTGTAAACAACTTTATCGGTGTACATATTTTTGAATGTTTTCGATTACTATTTAAATATAAATTTTCACAAACTACTGTAAATCAAGGAACTTATTTTAATATTTAATCGTGTTTATATAGAAGATGTAGAGTGTATTTTATAAAAAAACATGTATATTAATTAAATCTTAGAAAAAGGACTTTTTAAGACAGAGTTCTATAATAAATAAATTTAATACACGAATAAATAAATATCCATTTTTCGGTTTTTTATTATTTGTTTTAAATGCCACGCGGAGAGCAGCAAACCTAAAGAACGTATTCAATCTGAAATTACAGACCGGGCCACGAGTCCGTGCAACATTTGAATTTTTTTGCCAGCCATAGAAAGCCGTTCGTTCCTCATTGAAATGGGCATTGCTAAATAAAAGAGTAAGGGAATTCTTTTTTTTCTCTCTTCAAGATCGTTCGAGAGAAAAAAAGCGACTGTAATCTTCATTTTTACCTAAGATCCTGCTTTTAATGGCCTAGAGATGAAGAATTTGAAGGTCGGACCCCCTCTGACCGCGCATCTTTTCGGCGGGGGGACCTTTTTAATTTCAGAAAGCGAAAAGAGCCACTCTTTTTTCTGCCTTCTCGCAGAGGTCAACCCGTCGCGTCGTCTAAAGAATTATGATTTCAAAATTGACGAATCAAAACTCGGGCTTTTTTTTTAAATAAGAAGCAAAAATTTCAATTGCCGCGTTTCACAACGTCTGCTTGAAGAGGTCTTGTCAGGAATGCTAAACTTAAATGTAGTTAAAATATATATATAGTGGTAAATATAATATACACTTATTTCCCTTAAATTTATAATGCTTAATATGACTGTTAATTTGATTTTAAAAAAATTTTTAATTTAACATTATAATAATAATAGTATTTCCTTGTAACAATTTGTTTTTATCAATATTGTACAGTACTGTCAGACTTGCATGAAACGAACTTAATAAAAATACCCATTTCAAAACATATTCAAAAAGTGCATGGAGTTTCGTTGCGCTAGTTAATTATAACCGTAACGCGGTCGGATTTTGAATTTTTGGTTAATGCATAAAAACAAAGGATAATTAATTTTGCTCGTTTTATTATCCCATTTCTTTATTATCTCGTTTTATTATCCCATCAGTAACCGAAAAAATGCGCATTATCGTCGTCGTCTCTCTCTCTCTCTCTCTCTCTCTCTCTCACTTCCGCTGACAGCATCCATCAACGTAGCTTTCAATTCCCCTTTATAATCCCATTGCCAAAAGATCCGCGGACCTTTGCAGCCGCGTTAGCCAACTCAATCTTTCAATTTTCCTCCCAACCCACTCCCGTATCCCCCCGTCCGTTAGCCGTATCCGCGTGTCATCTGCATAATTTATCCTTATTGAAGGCGCAGTGCGAAAAGCGGAGTGTCGCAGCGCGGAGCGGTGGCGATGAGAAATATTCCGAAAAGTTGGCGATCGTTTTACGAGCGGCCACGGCATAATGAGAAAATTTAATTTGTCGCCGCAGAGGACTCTGTTAATTATTTCTTACTCTTCCGCTCCTTCTGCTTCTGCCTCTTCATTTTTCTTATTTCTTGTTAGTAGCCTCTTTTTATCATCGTCGCCGAAAGTCCCGCGGTGAGAATTCCGATAGTTTTCCCGAGACGGGACGGGCGGCTCGGAAAAATTAAGCAATTTCTTCTGCGTCAGTCTGTACTTTTATGATCGTATTTTTCCTCATCTTTATACATAGTCTCATTTAGAGCTGTTCCTTATGTAAACATCGCGCGCGGCCGTCCGTTCCACATACATGTAATATATATGTATACATGAGCACTGCACGCTCTTGTATAATTTAGATTAGAATTCCATACGTGCGGCGCGGGGCGTGCTATTGCATCGCCTTTGAACTTGACGCGCGAGTTTTTCCCGAAAACGTGCTTTTATACGATCTTACGATTTTCAATATTCAATTTTTTTTTCCTCTTTTTTTTTTTTTTTTGTAGCCTCTTATGTATATTACACGTGTGTGTAAATTCATTGTTTTCCAAGGAAAATTCCATCGATATGGGCTGACATCATCGGCGATTCGCCGGAGATCGGGCGATTCGACGGCGCAGATCTTTTTGTATCAAACGGTTCATCATACATTTTCCCGGCGGTTGCATTCTACCGAAATCCCGACGCGTATCTTTTAACGTACTCGCTGAGTTGGGCACTCATTGGGCACGATCGATTATGAAATCAAAATATTACATAATGTCCAGCATTTGTCAACCTCGAGGATTTTCGTGAAAAACGGGATTTTTTTTTTTTTTGTTTTTTTTTTTTTTCATTAAAATTATTCGGATTTTTCGCGCATTGGACGATTCCATACGGATGGTCGTGCGAATTTTTATTTTCTGGAGTATTCGGATGCACGAGATCATAGAGTTGTTGACAACAGGCAGGCGGGCTGCGCTCGAGGTATAATTTTTAAACCAACAATTATATAGGTTATGTGTCAATTATCAACAACGCAAATGCTTATTAAAATCCATGAACACGCCGAAATCTGAGCTTTCGATCATCTCTGAAGCGCGATCAATTATATAATGAAAAAGAATTATGTAATAGACAATTTTTATGAATCTACCATTCTTGTTCTTTCCAATGCCTTTCGTGTTGGCGCGGCAATGAAATTAAAAATGGTACAATTCCCAAATTCTTCCGGACGTTTGTGACGTTTTACCTTAAAGCCCTTTTCAAGCCAATGCACATTCAATTAATACCGATAATCTTATTTAAATAAATTTCACGATCTAACAAATATTTCAGTGCCACGTAACGCAGTTAACGTGAGGCAAGCCGATCGCGCGAGATAAAAGATATCTTTAAACATTTCTATCGAATTATATTTTTTACTACCGTAAGATCTGAAAAATTATGTTGAACTCATGATTTTCCAGTTTAATAAATATAAAATTTAGTTAAAGCACAATTTTGATAAATATTTGTATTATAAAATTCTTCCCATTGTTTTCCTCTTGAGTTATATCTGTCTTAATTTTTGACGTACTCTATATTGTGAATCAAGTTCTAAACTCGCGATAAATTACAAAATACTGAGAAAATTATCGAACATTTTCAAAAAATTACCAATCATTGCTGAATCTGTCAAATTACGATATCGAGTAAGCTTTGACAACATCTAGCAAGGCCTGGTAAAGACGAGCAAAGTTCGTCAAAGATTGCCAGATGTTGATTAAAAAAATGGCTGAATTTTGCCAAAAATTATTATATTATTTGCGTAATATTGTCAGACTTTGCCAAATTTTATTTGCCACACTTAGGAATATCTGGTTCAAGTTGCTCGAAGTGCGGCCAATAAACGATTAGTAGCGTGTTTCTCTTCTACTAGTATATAAAAAAAGAACTTTTCCTTGACTAATTTTTAGCTTTCATTGACAACCGTCGAAATCATTGAAATTCGCCTAGGACCATTATATAGAATTGCAATTCGACCACTAGTGGCTGCTTTACGAACTATATTAATGTCTATATCTAAATTAATCCGTTTCACGAATAAATAAAAACTGTTATATTTTATACCTCTATCTGTACGCAATTTTTAATGAAATTTTGAAAAAGTTGTGAAACCGAATGAAAGAAATTTTGCGCCCTCGTTCGCGTTCTACCACGACGACAGCCCTGCTTTATTATGTCGTCCAGCTCGATCTAATGTAAAATCAAAAATAAGATAGTTTTAATTTTTAAATAAGGATCTTAATTCTAATTAAAATGCGAACGCTATAAAATGCTATCTAAAACTTTTTCGGTAGATAATTCTTACTTGCTCGGATATACGTGCATTATCGCTCTATAGTTCAAGTATCCCTGAAAAATATTATGTAAAACAGAATTCCGACTGATGCCGAACGTCGTATAATTATAATTCGATATTTTTTTTTGCCGGATAATTCGAATTCCAAAACACATATATAAATCAATTCCGACCATAGGCGTACATGTCACTTAAAGCTCTCTGATGTTTTATAAAATTAACTATATTCTCACATATGAATTTTTCTTATTTAATTATTAAACTAACCGCCCACTTTATTATAGACTTTGAATTTAAGTAAGCTTAATTTTTTTTTAAATGTTCAAATATCGATTAATAGAATGACAGAATCAGAATTTATTTGTTTTTTATTGCAGGATTTTGATAATTAAAATCAGATTATGGGTTATAATTTCGGCTAGAATTATTTTCTTATTGCTTCTGAATTCGAATTGTATAAATTATATTAGCGATTTAATAGAATAGACAACAATTTATCCCAGCAATTAATAATTCCCATATAAACTGTATAAACGGACTCACCGCCGTACTTTTAATTACCATTCTAATTCAGTAGTTATTGTTAATTTAATTATTAGCTCGCGATAGGTACGAGCCCGATAGTGACTCCAGATGGTAAAAATAAAATTGATCATCGTGGCAACAAAATTTTGTACAGTCTCAGAAAATTTCGAAATGAAATTATATAAACTGGATTGATATCTACAACCTTAATTTTCGTTGACAAATATCAATTTACTAATTATATTTCAATTGATAGTTTCAATTACTAGAATAAAGAAAATTAATTTTATCCAAATAATATAATTTTATTATACACAGTATAATATACAAAAATTCAAAATAAAAAACTTGAGGTAATAATCTGAGAGATTACAAAAAAAAGCATAAAGTCTGATTTTCATTCGATTGTTTTATCGAAAAGTTATAGTTATGGAAATGATTAAGTATATTTATTAAGTAATAATTCGCGAGAAAAAAATTCGAATAAAAATACTTTTTCTTCATCTAATATAACGTACCATCTTATCTAATATAATATACAATGTAATATAATTTAATCATCTAATGCAACATAATATATCTATAAACCATATAATTTAGTATAATTTTTTATGAAAAAAAGAAAGTGTTTTTTTTTTTTTTTTTTAATATTCATGTGAATTTTAAGTAATATTTGCATCAAAACTTGTTTAGCAAGGTTTTACACAATTTCGTCAAAGAAACTTTGGCGCAGCGACTGGCCGCTCTCGCGAGTGGCAAAAAAATCACGTCGGCTAGTATATATACAAGCCCATTGAAAACTTCGTATGCGTATACATATGTAAAATTATACGAGTATATACAAACGGTGAAGACATTTTCATATACAATCTTTTGTGTGTGTGTGTGTGTGTGTGTGTGTGTGTGTAATAATATTTGTTACATGCCGCAAATACGCGTTATGTTAGGCAATAGTCGGTTATAAATGAGCTTTGATGATAAATTACCAGCTTAGTAATTAAAATAATATTGCGATGAATTATTTTTAGCAGAGATACCTATTAATACCTAGTTTTTAGCTTGTTTCTCCACGTACAAATTTTGTGTATATAGCCTAATGTATAAATTTTCACAATAAAAAAATAGCTTTGAAAACTGTAAATAGACTACTGGACGAGAAGTATCGTAAATAAAAGTTTCATTTTTTCATCAATTTAATACTCAAGATGTATATATCTCGCTTTACAGTTTTATTTTAATAACAGTATATCTTGTTTATCGTTTAAAAATTAATTCGCGGCATAATATAGCATAAGATTCCTGGGTGAGAGAAGAGCGCTGTCTGAAAATCATGGTGAATTATAATGCCTGACGAAATTCGCTGAAAACCCCTTGTCCAAGATATTACTGCATAATACGCAGTATAATCTATAAAATATGTTATATATCTTCTTATTATATTGTCAAAAAGTATATAATCTTTCGTTTATATTTCAAAATACGCTCTTTGAATCATCTCTGATTTGACCGGTTAAAAAACCGTTAAAGAACAAGTTTTTTTTTTTTGAAACGCAATCCTTGTCACAATATGCAAAAGCGCGCGGAGTTACACTGATCATTACACCGAACTCATTTCTCGAATATAAAAGTTATTCATCCATCTCGTGTTTATGTATAAACTATTACAACTATCACTGAGACGAGAAATAGAGAAGGGCAATAAAAATCGCACCGACAAATTTATATATGCAAATTATATATACACCTATACAGTTTTATTACCGTGCCTAATTTCGTATATATATATAACCAAAGGCGGACCTCTAATGTATGTCATTCCCCCTGCTTGCCAAAAATTTACAAGCATTGTGGTTGTGTTTTTACATATTCGCCGAAAATTCGCTTTGTGGAATCTTCTAGTGTGTAAAAAGAAGTGTGACCCGTTCGTCCTCGTCTATCCAAGTGCCTCCACAGAATATCCGACTATATATATATATTCGCGAATAGAGCCCGAAACGAGGGATAAAATCACTGCACGATTATATGGACATACACTTCATCGGCATTTTTTGTTATATATATATACACACACACACACACACACACACACACACACACACACACACACATATATATATATATATATACATATATATGTATGTATGTATAAGATTCAGCAGGCGACGCACGTTCGATTCCCCGAGGTTAGTGCAACAACGTTTTAATCGAGACACGTCGCTTGTCCGCGCCGTTGTGCGTCAAACCGTTGCTTACTGCTTTTATTTTCATTGTTTTGCATTTCACATATACTATATATATAGATGCACGTCTATATTATATATATATATATATATATATATATATATATATATATATATATATATATAATAAAGATATGAGTATCATATCCGAATGAAAGACGCGCAGTGGGAGAAAATTTCGGAACTATGTCACCGAAGAAAATATTTTGTGCTAACAAGTAAATATTTCCTTGTATTAGGAAACGTTTCATTAGATTTTTAATGACTTTTTTTTCATTCGAGAAAGTATTTACTCGATGACGGGGAATTTTTGCATGCGGAGATATCTGTGTACGTATTGTAATTGTAACTTTTAATCATTACACGGTATACAGGCTGACTCGCGCCCCGAGCGAGCGATAAAATTTTTTACGCACAGCTGTAGCAATTGTTGGGACGATATCGTAAGACCTTTAATTTCCTTGCAAAAGTGGCGGCGCTCGGTAGATGGTTTATTGCCACCTGTAAAAAAAGAAACAGAAGTATCGTAAACACCCGATTGTAACAACTAACAAGTCGTTGATTAAATATATATATAGCTGCAAAAAGCGCCGCGCTTGCATTACAAATTTCATCTATCTATAACCCAAGTTTCTCAATTGAGTTTGTTAAAAATCTGCCCTGTTCAGTGTTATTACCATTTTTCTGCACGCATCCTAAACACTTGCTATTTCGTTCATAACTTATTTTACGAGTATTTCTGAAGAACGTGTGGCGCCGTATTTTATTATGGTGTGTTCAAGGGTGCTATTGTCCCCGTAAGTGAAAATGTCAGAGAATAATATTGCAGGAAAGAAAGAAATTGTCCGTTATCAAATTTCAGCGGGAGACTCGAAGGCATGTTTTCAAGTTAATGCAATGTCATTTTAAAACAGGTTCTCATTCGGGAATGCAAGAATTTCAATGCGCGCACTATCGAATATGCTCTTATCTGATCGTAGATCAGGTTATGCTCTCTTCCATATACGAGAGTCTGTGTGTCAAGCTTAAATTGCAATTATATCGGGAATTGGCCTCCAAATCCTGCTTTAAGTTTGCGCGCGGCACTTTTCTTCAATGTTCGCGATTTGTACGGAAAATTACAACGAAGTAAAATGCACAAATGAATTTAACGACTGAGAAACTCTCGTTTGTACTTTGTAAACATCGCTATTCATATTTATTGATTGAGATCAATTTTTAATACGGTCATTAAATACACATCTTCTTGGAATGTTTCATAGAGTATTACTTTAAAATACGATTAGAAAGATTTTTGTATTTTAATAGATCAAAATTTATTTCATAATAATGTATAATGATTAATTTTATATTTTGTAAAATCATTGAAAATTACATTTAGATGCTCTTAAGTTTAAAACGCTATTCTTCTTATTAGCCGATGAATAAGAGTTTACGACCATATATTAAAATACATCGATATTTTTTCACTGTGAATTATTAAAGATCTTTCCGTAATGGTAGGCGGCAGATATCTTTAAATATATCAATATTTATAATTTTCAAGGGTAATTTTTCCTTAACAATATATTTATTACTGATCAATTTAAATTTTATACAAATATTTATTAAATCTTCTTAAATAAATCGATTTTTAAGAATTTATTCGATTTAAATAAAAATTTCACGAATTTCAGAAAACCGTTTGTCTAGGACAATTCCAATAAATGTGTACTTTTAAATTATGTTATTAACATCATCGTTTTGTGCGAATGGCAGTGTTTTCAAAATCCTTTTTTCCACAAAAATCTCAGAGTACCCTATTCGATTGAATTTAATTCCTGAAAGCCGCCTACACGTGCAATTAAATTTATAAAATGTCTAAACTAAGTTTTTCATCAAATTTTGTAAAAATTCGACTGACACGTGCACGTCCTTAAGAAAAAAAAACCAAAAAACAGAAAAAAAATCAGAAAGAGAAAAAAAGAGAGAGAAAAAATCGAAACAGCAATTATTCACTCTATATGCATACACATTCCTATTTGAATTTCCGCCTCATCTACGCAAATACATACAAGAAGAGCCTCGTACTCTGAATGCTAATCGAGCCCAACGTCAGAAGACAGCGCAGAAAACGCTTACACTTTTTGGTCGTGCGTACAGGGTTCGCGGAACAGAGGGGCCAGAGTGAGAGAGGGAGAGAGTAAGAGTGAGAGAGAGAGAGAGAGAGAGAGAGAGAGAGAGAGAGTGAGAGAGACGCGACCCGCGTAAAGCATCTCGTTATACAATCCCCACGCGGAGAAAAGAGAAAAAAAATTCGGGCTAGCCAAACACGCGTATCGGCTCGGTTGAGCGAGTGCGGGCGAGACTGCCTGCTACATTAAGTACGAATTTTAAGCGCCGGCTCGTCGTCGACGCTTTTGTCGTAATAGACTGAACGTCCCAAAGCAAAAAAAAAAAAAAAAAACGAAAGGGGGAGAGAAAGAGAGAGAGGGAGAGAGAGAGAGAGGCGATCGTCGACCATCGAGGAGGATTTTTCGCTCTCGTGCGAATAAGAATCAACGCGCGGTGAGAGCGCGCGATTCGGCAAGTAGAAAGAGGCCGAGACATGTCGGCCAAAACGCCCCCCCCCCACCAGTTTCCGGGAGAGTTAACTTCCTGCGTTTGTTATAGATAAGTTTCCGACGCAGCGCTGGTATTTCGTTTTGACGCTAGGAAGGTAGTTTCCCTCCCACCCAGTTAATCGATATCTGTATGACCGAGGAATATTTTTCCCGAAGTTGTAGAGAACAATCCTTAATTAATTAATAATTAAATGATCTATATATAGTGTATTAGGTCTTGTATATATTGTTGCTATCGCCACCGTACTCTCATCTGAATTATAACGAAAATAGAATATTTTTATTTGATGCAATAACCCACTATTAATTAAATCTATTTTTAATTAGGAGGTTCAAAGCTTAATAAACAATTACGTGTATATATATATACATCTATAACTCACAATCGAGTATTAAGAAAACTTAGAAAACGTTAGAAAAAATGTTTTCCTTTTAATTATAGGTTCATATTGGAAGTATATTTTTCCTTATTTGATGCAAATTGGGTTTCGTTATATTTTAAAATAGAATTTTAAGTATACAAAATCTGATTGTTTTTTATTTAATTTTACTTGCCTTTATTTACTTCTTTAAAAATTACGATTCCACTTGAAAGTTACTTAAGATATTTTTTAATGAGAATCAATTATCAATACACTTCTAGATTGAAATTTGTATGAAAAACTTATTTCTAAGGTAAATAAAAGTACGTGACGAAATTTACGAATGGACAAATGTAAAAATTCTATAAATACCATTATTATTGTTATTGGTATGACTTAAAATAGCCGGTGACTGAATGATGAAACTGGAATATCGAATACTTCATCAGAATTATAACACATAATTAAACTGAGCAAAAACAGTAACAAAATATTAAACAATCATTGTGAAAACTTTAAATCAAATTTCTTTTCATATTTACAAACAATATGAAGAATCGAATTTATGATAATTTTCAATATCTCTTGAGTTCTTATCAAACTTTAATATTTTATTTATAAACAAATTTTATTTTACTATTTTTTGAAAATAGATAAATGCATTGATAATTTACAAAAATTTCAACGAAATGAACGTTTTCGGCTCTACCTGTAAGTTCTGACTAATGAATTGACGCCGATAGCTACTGATTATGATCGAATTTTTCATTCAGAAATCGTGAAACTCGTACGATTAACAATTTTATCGGTTCCCTATTTTCCAACGGAATTTTAGCAATTTTATAATATCCCAACTGTCCAAAATGAAGTATTTTATAATATTTCAGAAGATCAGTACTTTAGCCATAGACGTGTCGGTTCCTTTTCTAAATGTTCGTTAAATAAAACTATAAGTGTACATATTAGAAACATTTATCAATTATATATTTATCGATCCTCTAGATGGGTTAGATTCCCCATGACATAATGTAGATTAATTTGAAGGGACATTTACTCTTACTCGTTAGGCCCTTGTTAACGATTTATCAATTATTTTGAAAAAAAAAACAATTATGTGAATTGATATATTTGAAATCATATGAAATGATTTGATATCAACTGAATCAAATTTTAAATCACATTGAAATCACATTTGAAATCATATAATTTCCAATTGATATTATATTGTATAGAAAGTTAATTTAAAATAATATAAAATAATAATATAGCATTATTATCATATAATATTGATTAAATTAATTTTGAAAATTAATCCGAAACCGTTTGCATAGCTATTCGAATCCATCGATATCAATTTGAAATTATAAAGGAAAACATCCGCGTAATCGTACGAAGTCCTGAAAGTCATTTTGTCACACTTGCTCTTCAAAAACGTGGAGAAGATCCTCGCAGTACGTCACATGCATACCGTGTAAGTTTCGCACGCTCGCGAGATGTAACGGATCGTTCGTCCCGAACTTCAAATTACCCGATACTACGTGCTCGGGCGCATTTGCGCATCGAGCGGAGCTTTCGCCGCGTTATTCGTGCATTACGCATAGAAATCCGACCCCGCAATTGCGCCGCGCGACTCTATCCCGCCTCTGCCGAAAATAACCGGCACAAAGTAAACCGGTCCCCGCGCGACTTTTCGACCGACTTAGCGCATTGATACACATAGACGGGATAAAGATACGAAAGTGAAAAAAAAAAAAAAAAGAAAAGACAAATAAAAAGGAAAGAAAAACAAAAAAAAAACGAAAATTGCCGCGAAGGCCGCGGCCACCGCGAGAAAGCTACAGCGGAGTAGACGGTATTCTTTAGCGACTCGCGCGCACTCTCGGCCGTGCGTCGCTAAATCCCCTCATAATGAGAGCTAGAAGCGCGTGTATATACACGCGGTAACAACTGTATATACATATGCAGACACGCACGAAACCGTACAAGCCTGCACACATCGATAATCCCATGCCGCGCACTCGTAATGCGGAGCACAAATGTGAATAACAAACATCTCCGGTTTTTTCTCTCTCTTTTCTGTGCTCTTTATATGGGTTTTATGTGTTTTGTTTTTTTTTGTTTTTTTTTTTTTTTTTTTTTGTTATAGAACCGATTTCTGCATATCCAAGTAAATTTATAAGTGTCACGTACAAATATGCAAATATATTTATTATAAATATTACCTATTCAACAACTGTTTTTATTACTGTATCATTATGCCGCGGACATTATTTTAAATTTATTATATATATATATATATATATATATATATATATATATATATATAATTATTCTATACAGTACAGTTGCGTGACTATACTTAAGAATAATTAATCCGCGTAGCAGCGATGCCAACCCCCCTCCTCCCCCTCCCCCCGGCCTTAGAACCGTATAAATATAAAAAAAGCGACTTGCATCATCGGCTCTCTTCGATCCGTCGGATTAACGAGCCGACCTGGGAATCGCCAAGAGAAAGAAAAGAAGAAGAAGAAGAAGAAGAAGAAGAAGAAAAAAATCAATTTAGCTCCTCCTTGCTTCATAATAGGCCGACCCGATAATGCATTCCCGACACGCCCCGCGCCCGACAGACGCTAATTAAACACACTCGCGAGTTGCCGCGAACGAGGAAAGCCGGGCGCGCGCGTACGTAACGGCCGGATATCGGCCCGCTATTTTCCTAAACCTCCTTCGCATCCGCCCGCCACTCACCGCTTTTTCTTCTTTAATCTTGCAGATGCTTACGGCGAGGCGATCGATCACGAGGCGCGCCGACTCCTCCAGGTCGTGCCGGCCTTCGATCCGGGCGCCGGCCAGGTCAGCGCCCAGTGCAAGAAGCAGGCCGACCTCTTTCACGAGGAGCTGAACAAGTTCACCCTCTGGGCGTTGAAGAGTAAGTTGAGATCCCTCCGTATACGGATAGGGGAGCTTCGCCGCCGCAGACCGCGGAGAGGGAGAAAAAATAATATCTTCTGCTTTTTTTTTTTTATGTTTGTTTTTGTTTTCACCTGCGGACTTGAATTTTATAAAAGATCTCGAAGAAAATGCCTTGGCGGGAGATTTCGGAAAATAACCCGATATTTTTGTAATACGCCCTGTGCGCGATTTTATAGTTTTTCCGTCAGAGCTAATCGATTAAAATCAAAAACCGAGGTTTGGCGAATTCATGGTTTTTAAATTAAGGAAAACTTATCGTATATGGATTGTTTATGGTCGTTTTGTACAAAGAAAATTACGGCCAAAAAGGGCAAAGTTGAATTTTAATTATTCTTACATTTGACTTTAAACGAAAAGTATGAAAAATAAATCTTAATGAAATTTAGTTTACTTAGGTTTTCAATGAATTAGATAATTAAATAAGATTTTAATCATAGTGACAATTTCCGTGACGATCTTTTATACAGGAAGAAATTAATCTCCCACGTTAACATTGAGTTAGAAAAAATTTCCTGAGAAAGCTATGTTATTTTTAAATTTCATTAACACAATTTTCTCCAGTTAGTTTATCGAACTATTTCGTTCTGCAATACATGCTCGAGTTACAGAGAGCGATAAATTCAAAGAAAATCGTTCTATATTCTTCGGAAATTTTTTTGTTGTCTTTAATATGTGGAATCGGCTGCGACATTTTCAAACTGGCATGATAAATAAAAGCACAGACTAATTGAATGGTGAAACTCATATCGTCACACATTAATGGTATAAAATTTGAAGAGGCTCATGGGGAATTTTGCTTTATGTTGGTTGATTTATCACTACTTTTATAGGAACTTTACAAAACATAATATTTTGGCCTATTTGTATTATCAAAATTATTATTGCGAGATTTTTCGAGGGAAATAATAAGTGATGAAATATCGTTGCTTGTAGAATAATTGATATAAAAGTCAAAGAAGTAGGACTCATTATTAAATTTTCATAACGATGTACATATATTTATATGCATACCTAAAGACGAACAAAAATCTGAAAATTACATACCTTTAGAAACAATTGAATAATTACTATGAAATAATTACTATAATTATTAATAATTGCTATTGGATAATTGAATCCTAGTATGTTAGTTAACAAAATAGAAGTTAATAAAATAAACAATCTAAATCGGTCCTTAAGTCATCAACGTGTAAAAGCTAAGCTTAAAATCGTAAATCAAAGCTTAAAAACTTTATCACCGATTATTTTTGGTATGTAACTGAGTATTTTACTTCAATTAAATATTGACGAAAATAATTCAAACGATTCTTCTCATTGATAGCTGCCTTAATTTAACGGCAAACTGAAAGCTAATTACACGCTGTCAAGAAAGTAATTAGTTAATTATACCGTTTCCTTGAAATGGCTATCAATTCCGAAATACGTCGTTTTGTTAATATTATAGAGCAATCGGGCATTTTATCGTGAAGCGTAAATACTACGATTGTTATTGGAGCTGATTTAATGTTCAACAAAGTTATTTACTTTCTCCATAAAATTCGTCAGATAAAAATGTTACTTCGAACTTTCGACAACATAAATAATTTCGGCAACTATCAACATCGCGGCTAAGCTTAGCACCGGATCTGTATCTATACAATACACACACACACACACACACACAATTATATTTAAACATTAGTACGATATGAATTACATTTATATAAATTGAAATGTTCGAGAACACACGTCTCGATCGAAGAGGCACGAACGCCTTCAGATTCGGAATCACGCGCAGCTGTGTGCAAAATCTCTCTCTCTCTCTCTCTCTCTCTCTCTCTCTCTCTCTATATATATATATATATATATATATATATATATATATATAAATATAGTTGGAATGACGTTCGCAGTCTATATATAATTATATAATTCAGATCTACAAGTGACCAAAATTATTCTACCTCTCAGCACACGATTTTATTCTTTCGGTTTCGCGCGATACACACACACGCGCGCGCCCATATAAATATGTATATATATATATATATATATATATATATATATATATATACATGTGCGTGTGTGTATGCGCGTGTGTGTACAAAAAAATGTCGCAGCGGAAGAGGCGGGGGAATCCCCGCGTTCTGTATGCGGCTCGCGCGACGGGTGATAGGCGAACTTCCTCGGCAACGGACGATTTCTCCTCTCTTCTGCTTCTTTTATACTTTTTCTATCTCTCTCTCTCTCTCTCACACTCTCTCTCTCTCTCTCGCGCGCTCTTCCTTTTTTCTTTATCGCCGATAGGTTTTCATATTTTTCTGTCGTGTTCGAGATAAGAAATAGCCGTGGCTGTCGCGCGGCATCTTCGCGCCAATGGGACACGTACGCCCATCAAGGTTTTATTCGACTTTTTCTCATTATATATTTACCGACGCGCCGCCCGCTTCGCAGGCGTGGCGAGAGAAATATATAGGTGAAGCTTTTAAACGTATACACACATACACACGTAGCTAGTAATTTCCTTTTTTTCCAAATACGAATGAATTTTTGCATTCTACGACTAATAGATATAGGATCGTAAATTCAAGCTTTGTATATATATATATATATATATATATATATATATATATATATATATATATATAATATAAAAAGTTTGTCTTCGCTTGCTTTAAAGTGTCAGGGTTAAACACCAGTATGACGGGATTTAATGATCATTATTTCACGTAAATTGAGAAATCGAAAACGATTGATTATATAAATTGTAATATTTCTTTAAAAGTTTTACTAAAATTGTATTATAATAATATTTAATAGAAAATATTAATTCGAAGAAAGACGAAAAAAATTTAAGCTTCACGTAATTTTTAGCCATCTCGATTGAATAAGGAAATTGAGATAATCTTTTACAAATTTATCTCTTATTTGCAGATTGAAAAAAATTTCTTATTTCATAATTTAAAATAATTATGCATATTTATAAACGGTTATTCAAATACTTAATATTTAGATATTTAATATTTCACGTTATATCCTGAATAGAAAATGTTTCTCGTCAATAAAAACTGGTAAATATGGAACATGTAATTCTTTAAATTCAGATGCATCTGTATCAAAACTATAATGTCAAAAAATTGAAATAACGAATACTGACAAAATATAATTGATGTAAGAGTAATATTTGGAAATTAGATAAATAATTAATGTTCGTACTTATGTTGAGAAATATTTAACCCCATTGAAAATGGTTTAAATGGTAACTATTACAATAAATAAATTATCGGTATATAATCAATTAAAAGCCGTGGACAAGCTGTTATGAAATAAGCCACGGTAATTACGAAATGCGTGTGAAAACATTAATATTACAGCACAAATTTACGCGAATGAATAGAAAAAAAAATTTAGTAAAATAATATGCTTGTTACTCCAAATCGAAATTTTCCTCAATTCGCGAAAAATATTCCAATGCGAGCTTTATTTATATTTAAGAAAATCTTTCAATCTAAGCGCGCGGTTTGAGGAAAGAAATAAATTATCTCATAATAAACTTTCTTTCTCAATAATTAAAACAATTTCTTGGGACCTCAACTTAGGCGCATGCCACTTTGGCAAAACCTGCTATTCAGATATACCAATGTACATAGTATATCAATGCGAAGAAGTGAATAATAAAAAAAATTCAAACGGATATTTTTAATTCACCATTACTCTGAATTCTAGGATTAAAATAAGATTAATCAACCATTACTGCCGGTTCATAATGGAGGACAATTTTGACGAATCGTTACAGGTAATGGCTGAGAAAGTTCAATAACAATTGCATTCACAATTGATAATGGCTGCGAAAAGTAATGGGATTGATTGCCTCTTTATACGTGTGGCATAGGAGCCCGATAAAAAATGTTTCTTAATTTAATTTAAAACAGTCGTCGTGGGTAGAATTTTTTATTTATCCGACAATATCAAATGAAATTCGTTTGAAACTGACAGTTAAATTTATTTCGTATTACAAGATCAAAATAACATTGCATTCAGTTATTTAAATATAGAAATCCAATTTTTTGCACCGTGGAGCGCAAGGGCCAACGGGCACAGAGACGTCACGGAACCCTCCAAAAATTTCCAATAACAATGCGATCGCATCGACACGATACCTTGCGATCACCGCGCAAAAAAAAAAACATTCACCTTGCGTCCTTTATCGTTGCAGTGTACGACGCCACCGCAAAAATGCCCTCGGGCCTGCTCAACGGCAACGTCAACCAGCTCGGCGATTACGACGAGTGCGTGGGCGTCGACGGTGCGGCGGGCATTCGGGGCCAGTACTGCCTGGCCTACCTCCAGCTGGAAGTCGATCAGTCGCGCTCGGACCTGCTACACCTGCACCGGCTGCTGCACTCGCATTACGCCTTTCGCAGCAACGTCACCGACGTGAGTTCCTGCGCAATTGCGCGCGCATTGTATGCGATTTGTAGGGGCGCGCCGGTTTCGGCAATTTGGGGCCGTGAATCTGTTGCGCCCTCGGACTTTCAATGATTCATGTATTACGCGTTTAGAAACGGCTCGAAATTATTTAAAAAATACATCGAACGAAATATCCGAATGAAAAAGTAATCAAGGATTTTCGGAGAATCGGTTGAAATATCTTGAAAATATTGCACTATTACTTTGTAACGTCTTATAAATACAGTAATCGAAATATTCATATAAATTTTATAATATTTCGGTGAAACATTTTAAACAAAAAATTTGAAATTATTCGAAAATATTTTCATAGAGTATTTATTTAATAATATAATATAATAGAGAAAATTATATTGTAATTTTTTTAAAAGAATATTTTTTATCGTTTAAATTGCTTGCGTTCAGCCGTATAGTTAATAACAAAAATCGCGATTCACAAAATTGAACATTTTTAGAGAAAATAAAAAATCGGCTGTCCGATAGAATAAGCTTTAAAGATAATTTCGAATCAATTATCGTCAATCGACTATAGATTAACTGTACACAATCTTAATGATATTAACGTAATAATAACAATAGTAAATGAGAATGGATAAGAAATTTACATTAACAGTATTTTATGGGCTATTTATGATGGTTTTGATAGGTAATTCCGGTTAAGCTAGCGGTATAATATAAAAATTAAAGTGAGACAAGAAGTTGGTATAGAATCGAACGATTCGCGAATAGTATCAATAGTATAATCCACCGACACTCGAAATTTCCCTATATATATATATATATATATGTAGGGAAAAGTGGCTTCAAAGGTCGCGCACGCGTAATTATTACGCCTCGCTGTTACATATCAATAATTGCTTCATTCGATAGACTTAAATTCCTAATGCGACGAGATACACACACACATATAAAATCGAATATATCGTGCATATATTATAAAGTATAAACTGACTGGCTCCATAGGTGAAAAAAGGCGTCAACCGGTTTTCGATATCTTCCTCTATCTCGCTCTCACTTTCATTCTCTCTCTCTCTCTCTCTCTCCCTCTGTCACACCTACTGACATTCAAACTTAAAGTTAGGCTAGACATACATATGTGCACGCATACACTCACATGTATAATATAAATATAGAGATACGCATACACATATGAAATTAAGCGTGGCCTTTCGCGCGTCGCCGACCAAAGCTTGCATCCACCCCTTCTTCTATAGAAAATCATCAGCAGGAGTTAAAGAAATTCGCGATCTCCCAAAAATTATTTCCCATCCCAACGATTTCTCGAATCTATCAAATTTATGAACCTTCTCCCGTTCTTTAGAAGTAAATTTACTTATAACGATTTTTCTCCTCGACCCAGACTGGCAATAAAACAGCTCTACATATTTATATTTGCACGCGCGCGCGCGCGTGCGATGCGCACACGCATCGCAAATGCAGGATGCGCGCGTGAGAGAGAGAGAGAGAAGAGCGAAGGTCGCGTGAATGCGCGCAGAATCGGTAAAATGACACGTCTACTGCTCGCGATCGTCGCGCTGCTCGTTCCGATTTTTGAATAAAGAGGACATGAGACAAAGCCAATATTTTGTGTGTGTGTGTGTATATATATATATAGACGCTACTAAATACATAGCGTATAAAGTATCGTCTACTTACAAGAAATAAACTACATTGCGTGGCCTTACGGTATACCATCGTCATATAATAATTATAGTCATTTACGGCAACACCTTATTTTAATAACATGCAATCTATCATTTCCACTTTCATGGTTTCTTTTACCTTATTAAATTCATAGTTTTTATCATATTTTTCAATATCATTTATCCGCTTATTAGATAATAAAAAACAATAAAAATATTAATCTCAGATAAGAACATTCATAACTGTTAAATAAGAACTAACGTTTTTTCGGATATAGTATACATCTATGATCTCGGGAGTTTATTTTTAATTTAAATTATCTTTGATAAAAATCAGTTATTTTTAATTATAGAAACGCGAAACGAATAAAAAAATTTTCATTTAACACATAGTAAATCATTATTGTAAAGAATATTTTTTAATTGTCACATACGCATAAGAGGATTTTTAGTTTTACATTGATATTGAAAACGATTTAATTTTATATGAAAATTTGCCTTAATAATTTATTATTTTCATAAAATGGTCCAAGTGTTTGCTTTTATATACATATATATATATGTGTGTGTGTGTGTGTGTGTGTGTGTGTGTGTGTGTGTGTGTATATTAAAATTTTGAATTGGAAATACATAATATCGAAATACTAGAAGAAATATAGTGACCGCTCTAAGTGCGCTATAAGTCATTTGCTGGTCGCATTAGTAAATACGATGTAAAAGTGATCAAATCATACATTAGACGTGCAATAAGCCATATTGCGACAGATGTATGGCCTGTATGAATTTAAGAGGATTATTTTACTTGCGGTAGTGGATACGTAAAACTGAATGATTTGAAAACGAAATGACGCACTGAAACGATAAGGGGGTTCGAATTATTCGATTCATTGTGGCAAATGACCTAACGTACTGCGCGGAATTCGGCAAAAATGTTTAACGCGTTATTTTTCAAATATCTAAACGAACATTTTCCAATTCATTAGGTCCCGAGGCTAAGCCCACAAACGTATCCATCAATTTAACCAATTGTATGGACTAAATTTCAGTAATATAACTTTTCAATGTGTATAAGAACAGGAATGGCAGAGTTGTAAATAGAATAATAGAGAAAGGGTTTTAAAGTTTGGCATATATTTAAAGTGTATATACAAATATGTGGTGGAGTTTAACTTTCGCGACTAATGAGAACAATATATATATATGGAAGAACGCTTTGTACATATATGCATATTACAGACCGAAATCTATATGTGTTTACCAAAAAATTTCTCGATATATTTTAAGCTAATCACTTATTATGTAAAATCCATACATCTCCTATTATCTGGAGAGTGTCAGCGTGAGTGCATTTAAAACCTCGTAGGGATGGGTCGGTGGGGGGAGGTAAATATGACTAAAAGATTCGCGCAAACAAACGCTTTGTTTGCTCGTATAAGTGGAAGTGATGTTCGAATGGTTTCTTTCGTATTTTTTCTTGCTTTTTTTTTTTTGAACAATAGCGCAATTTTAGTTTTGCATTTCGAGCAGCGGGCGTCCTCGATGATACACTGCCGATCGATCGGCACACTTGTGAAATGAAAGTAAAGTGGAAAAATAAAATCACTTAGATCTGCACGGAGAATATGGAAGCCTGGTAAGGATTTATATGCGTGTTATAAAGTATAAGAGCTTTTTTTTCTATAATAAGAGGCCAATAATGTCCTCTTGATGTATCGAAAATTACTTCAGCAATAAATCAGAAAACGTGCTTTAGATATATATATATATATATATATATATATATATATATATATATATATACAATAATAATCCTGTTCCCGGGCTCGACAGCTTGAATTAATTAATTAATGAATTGTTAATTAATTAATTAATTATTGAATTAATTAATTGCATATTATATATATATATATATATATATATATATATATATATATATATAAAGTATGACTCGTCTGCACGGTTAAGGAGACAGTTCGGCATATGTTTATTCCCCTTCTTTTTTCTCATACTTTTTACAAAGGAATCGCTCATTAGAATACCAGCATATTATCGAATTTCTCCCGGGCGCTCTCAAGGAAATTCTAAAACCTTGGAAATAAATATACAGGACGGACAGCGCATGAAATATATACCTCAGGAATTTTGATAGCTGGATTTTAAACGAATGCTCTGTGTGTGTGTGTGTGTGTGTGTGTGTGTGTGTGTGTGTGCGCGCGCGTGTGCGTGTGTGTTGGTGAGTGTATAACTATTGATCGAATGTATAGATGACGTGATATAGTTATCGATTACTTTCAAATGTTGTAAGCCCCCGTACGGGCTTGCACACGGCCGATGAAAAATTTTTCACGCAGCCGAGGTGAAAGGTGGGTGTGATTTTCGCGCGGGCATAAAGCTAAGAGGAAACGAATTTTTCGAACAAGGGATTATTCCCTCCATATGATGGATATAATAAGTCGGTATTTATCTAATCGCCGAGGGATCATTTGGGAAATTGGGCAAACATATAATTTCGAATGCGTATAGACTCAAGAGCGTATATATGAGCGAAGATTATTTCTGTGTCTCAAGTCCTTCTTCTCACCTTGTCTTAATCTTTTTGCCACAAATCACAAATAGCCATTCTCGTCTATAAGAAGTTACTGCATATTATTTGTTATTTTTTTTTTTTTTATACGCGTATATATTTATAGGAATATCTCGACATCCGATACTGATTAGCAGCCGGCAGAGTGTATAACCGTTTTAATTTTAACAGTTTTTTCTCGATAATTTTTTATCTAAATCAAAGTTTCAATTTCATACAAAAGTGTGATAAAATAAAAGAAACATACGCAATTGGATAATTGTTTTTCGTCAACAGATTCAAGATGTCAAAAATATTTTTGACACTATTGTTATTATATATATATATATATATATATATATATATATATATATATATATATGTATATATATTATAAAATCATCAAAAGCTATTAATTGAAGTATCGATAAAATAATTGCCCAGCTGTTAGCCAATTCCAGCATTCGATAAGCGTAGATCTGTATTTTTTTTATTCGAACAATAATAATAATAACGATGCTCAAATCTTGAAACCATACGACACACACACACACACACACACACACACACACACACACACAAAATTCTCGGGTCAATATTCTTAGGAAGGCGGATGCTTTCAGTCGGTGGGCGACTTTTCTTTCTTTTTTTTCTTTTTTTTTTTTGACCTTTAAGGCAAAATCCGACGTGCATTATACTTTCACCATATACGCCCGAGATATCCGTTTTAAATAATTTATTTTTGTCTGCGATATGAAAATTGTACATTTTATTAGGAAAGAAAAAGCTTTATTTTTTGAGAAATATAAGATATCCTTTCTCGTTTCTTATCAAAATACATGAGAAGGTTATAAAGATTTCGATATATACTAAGAAAAAAATCAAATTTCTGGTTTCTTAATATTTTTATTGTGTTTAGGAGTGACTACTGCAGGGAAATTAATTCTTTGTAGAAAAATCTGCTTTGGATTACTATCTGACAGGCATTCCTAAGTCTTTGGGTCATTATGCGTGTATATATATATTGCGATACATATAATGCGAATGTTAAAAGAATTATTCATAAACTCTTGCCAAGTTCTTAAAAACACAAGTAAAAAATGAAATAATCAAAAATATATCCTCTTATTCAAGTATGAACTTTTCGATCGCGGCTCTTTATTCCGTTTGGATTGGGCTCAGCTCCACAATTCGTACCTTTCGAATGGCCTCTGGTACGTGATCCGCAATTTACACCCCTGGCGTACGTTCGGATTTAATTAATAAAAATATACCATTACCGATGTATTATACGTTATTTCGAGAGAAAGAGAGAGAGAGAGAGAGAGAGAGAGAGAGCTAAAGGATGAATACAACATAGATCCTACTAAATGTTCAAACTCGTTTCTTCTTTCTTTCTCTTTTTGCCCCAAAACGGAATCTCTATGAAATTTTTTTGCACCCACAGTTTCTGACCGAAATCGGAAAATTTATAGATAATTCGCATTCCGATACATTATATCTCGAGTATAATTTTAAGCGAAAATGTATATTAAATCGATATTTTAATTCGTCAATCGCGAGCAAATTGGGCAATTCTATGATAACAGCATGAATATTAATACGGGCCTTATATATATATATATATATATATATATATATATATATATATATATATATATCACATAAATAGACACACACACACACAAACACATACATGCTCACGCGTCAAATCGACGCAACGAACTTGTCGAACCGTGCGTTGTGAAATTCATATATATATATATATATATATATATATATATATATATATATATATATATATAATATACATGTCGTTTGAATAAGTGCATTTTTGCAGTTATTGCAAAATGTGGGATTTTTTCGCCGCCAATTAGAAAAGCGTTATTTTCACTTGTGAATTGTGAAAGACTTATGAGTTTTATTAAGAGCCTAGAAAATATAGGATACACTTTGATACAAGAGATATATACAATGTGTAAAGTAAGGTAAATTAAATAATTTATATATATATATATATATATATATATATATATATATCCATAGTATAAAGTAATATTACGGCATAAATAAGTCAGCCTCCAAAACTAACAAAAAACACAGTAATTAAATTCTAAAAATTTTGTCTATCAAAAATAAAAACGCTGTATAAAACGAATACGAAACAGAGCTTGCTCCTATGCATGCCTGAGCAATTAATTAAGAAGAAAATAGATAAATAAGTGAAATAGATAAAAAGTATAGGTATTTATTGATAATTGGTATGTGATAATTGAATATCGAAATAATTTATATTTGAAGCTGAAAAACGATGAGAGATTACTAGAGAGAGAGAGAGAGAGAGAGAGAGAGAAAGGGGTACGATTTGCATCGATATATATATATATATATATATATATATATATATATATATATATATAACAGAACCAGGCATTAAATGGTGCAAATTCGATAAAAATTATCTAACGCTATTTCTCAATTATTATGAAGTAACACGGGGGTATAAAATTATTTAATCAATTACAAAATCTTTAAATCAGGTTTTTAATTAAATTCTTGTTTTGGGTCGATACCAGATTTGATTGAAAGAACAAGATTCGAGGTATAGTTGATTATTAAGTTATCGTGACTCTAAAAGTCGAAAAGAGAGAATTAATATTGAGTATATACTAGGACAATAGAATGCCTTTGTACAAATGCAAGCACACTGTTCATTATATAATTGGAATTATTATTCTGAAAACTATCGCGAGAAGCATCCCTGCAAATTTTCGGCATTTTTTCCATTTGTAATCCAAAATAAAGCAGCATTGTTTATTAATACATTGTCGTCATACGACAAGTATTTAAGAGGATGGCTTCTGCGATATTTTCATGAACTAGGTCATAATCACAACTGGTTCACAATGACAGCGTTACGATTGAAAATTTAATCGTACAAAATTTAATAGCACAAAACTTGTTTCCTTTCCTTCTGTTTTATCATTATTAAAAGTTTTTATTTAAACAAAAAGGAATTGGGGAGATGAACGAGCAGAATCTTAACTGTACGACGTACCGAGAAAAAAAAATTTAGCGAAATATGCGTTCTGATCGACTCGCTGAAACACTCGATTAAAGTTGTGCATTCGATGCGATACAACAATAATGCATTCGCTTAAGCTTGCTCGTGCAATTAACAAATCTAATTTCTTATGTAATCTAATGAAATAATATTTCAATAATGTAAAAAAATACACTTCTTATGGAATATCATAAAGAACTTTTTTCTCGGTGCGCGCACACGCATACATGCACATATATATATTAATATTTTCCTAGATATATACTAATTTTTCCATCCGTCCTTTCCTCGCAGCCGGGCCACCGCGTCCCGCGCTTCGGCACCGTCAACTGGGCGATCTGCGCGCCCTCGGGCTGCAGTTCCCGGGACGTCGAGGCCTCCCTCAGGCACACGCTCGCGCGTCACACCGCGCAGACCGGCCTCAAGATCAGTGTCAAGGTCGAGGCGGACATGTGCCAGGTCAGGAGGACGGAGCCCCTGCCGACGGAGACCATCGTCGTCGGGTGAGTTGTAATATATATATATATATATATATATATATATATATATATATATATATATATACATATATGTGCACGGTCAGCGTATGTGTATTATATAACTGCTTGATTATTTTAACGCTACGATGACCCTGAACTCTTCCTCTTCCCTCCCTACTATCGGGGTAGATTTCGCTCGTACCGGGGGAAATCGCGCGGAGAGGTGTCTTTCTCAGAGCTTCCTTCATGACGATCTGCCGCGGGGCCGACGCGATATGTATATATATATATATATATATATATATATATATATATATATATATATATACCGTAGAGAATCTTAATCTCCACTTTAAATGCAGCCAAAGGCAATTTCGCAGAGGGTGAGAGGGGAGGGGATAATTTTCATTGATTAATAAAAGTATACCGGGACGATGGGACTGATACGAAATTTCCGATTTTTTTTAAAATTCGTGTACAATGTGCAGTGGCGGATCAGGATAGGGGCCTAAGAGGTGACACTAGAGTTCCCGTGGTCTGTCTCGTGCGCGGACGCAAAGAACAGATACCGATAACCTTTTACCTAACAAATAGTAACAAAACCGAAATAAATGTTTGTAGAACGATAACAATGTGCTTCGATGATATTTATATAAATATCGTTTAAAAAGTATATATTGAAATTTTTCGCATTGTCTGAGATAAATTTCAAATATCTTCATTATTTATGATTTGACTTTATGGCTTTCGTCATGACAATTCGTTATGCGCAAAAGATATTACAATATTCGCATAAAAAAAAAACACGAGTGTACAAGTTTCAGCGATATCAGATAGTGGATGTCTTTTGGAAATCTCCTCCAAAAAACCTTTCATTAAAATTCTAATTTTACTGAATACTTTATTATACAATGAAATATTAGACTGTTTAAAAAAGTTACGGTATCCCTGCTAAAAATCGACAGCGTTATTGGGCCAATAATTGGACAGCTTATTAACGTTCGACTGTTGAAAAAATAGACTTTATTCTTGGCCATGTTCGCTGTACATTAATAAAATGCTTTCCACCGTATCTGTTTATGACAATGAAGAAATTCCCAGTAAAAAGGCCATTTATGAAACATTATTGAACATTAATAATTCATTGGAAGACGGCTGACAATTTTTTGTCCGTTGAGTCAGGCACATTCAAAAATTCTTATTGCAGTTTTTCCTTTGGTATTAATTGAACACGTAATTGTGGCATTCGCTGATTCGATTTTAAGGTGAACAGTACACAGCATTAAAATATTTCGCTATATTACATTTTTTTCTCCAGTTCAGTCCAGTTACAGGGCACTGCGTGGCCTTTTTTTACGCACATGCAAAGTGGCGAAGACTTGATCTTCGGAGCTCAATCAAATACTGTGATTTATCAACCAGAGTTTAATGTTAAATTTAATCGTCGAATCGACTCGCAAGATTCACGGCACTTACGATCGATAAAGCATCATTTAAAATTAATCGTAGTAAACGAAAGTTTCAGAAATAAATGGCACTTGGGTGTAATTTCGCTGAAATAAAAATGAAAAAGTAATATTCGCCGACAATTGCCTCGTTGCTTAAAGCACGTTCGAAAATAGTCACAGAAAAATCTTAATGTTAATTATCCGATTAGCAATATTCACGTCTCCGTCGCAGAGCCGTAGTTTTTTCGTAAGATTTTTTTTTCTTCTTTCCGTTTTTTTTTTCCTTTTCACCTTCCCCTCGGCCCCATCGAGCATTCCCGGCCGACAATAAAGAAATACCGATGCAAATCGTTCTGGAAAATTTATCGAGTCGTGCGGTAAGCAGGGAAATTATGCGGCGGAGAGGAAGCGCTTGAAGAGCTTTCATTGTCTCATTTTTGCCTTCTAAGCACATTCGAGCATCGCGTACGGCTAAGGTCAAATTCACAATGCGCGGGGTATAGGGTATTAATAATTGTCATTCCCAGCTGCCAAGGACGCGTCTCTAATCGGCAAATATACATGATTCGATCGTTTATTAGTTCGAAACCCTGCCACTCGTTAAATTAAATCAAACGTATTCGGCTTTAATAATATACTATTACAAGGTTTTCCCATTCGGCGCGTGCGCGCGCCTCAAACATACAATTTACGATCTCGTTTCATTATCGAACGGGGCATAATTGAAAAAAATCACGAAGCCGCATTAAAAATCAGGTATCTTCGTAAATTTGATAATTAGTATGATTTTGTAAAAAGAAAAAGAAAGAAAAAAAAAGAAATTGAACGACTGACGAAATCGCGGGAGAGAAAATGGGAGGGCGAGGGGTGAGAGGAAATAAAAATTTTTATAGGAAAAGTTAAATGGTTTATAAGAACATATTTATACACACGAGTGAGATTAGAAAGTTGATTTTCCCGGTATATAAAACGATTATTTCGCAAATTTTACTTGAAACAATATTTGCTACAGTTGTGCAATGTTGGGCAATGTATATATATGTTTGACAAGGTTTAAGAGTGAATAAAAATCATATTCAAACATGTAAGAATTATTATATATATACGCATAATGGCATAATATTACATGTAATATAATTCGATTTATTTTGAGCGTATAATACATGCAGATATTGTAATTGAAATATTCAAAACTTGACAAAATCTCTTTGTTTGATGACGTTTCAGGCAATAGATAGAAAAGAATTCTGCATATAAGCAAGAATCAAAAGAATTTGAAAAATTCGTATCCCACCCTTTATTCTATTTAATAAAAATATCGACTGGGAATTATTGATTAAAATATAAATTTCGAAGTTTCTAAACTTGACGAAATTCTACATACGTATAAGAAATATTACAAATTTTAAAGAACACCTATACTTAGTGTCACTGAATATTTATTAGTAGATAAAGAAATGAAAAATTACTTTTTCCCAGGACGAAGTATGATGTTATGCTTGATTTCATGAAATTGACTATTTCGGTAAATTATATATATATAGTTTTACAAATTTTATTCTTATTATTGTTTATGAAAATTATAACAATTATATTAATTAGTCCGCTATATTACTTTTATGCTTTAGTCAGCGTTGATATTACTCTTGCTCTATATATGTATAAAGTATAGAAAAGTGTATATACTGCTGGGTATCGATATACCTGACCCGCGTCATAGTAAAAATATCGTTAATCGCAGAGCAAAGTTTTTATAGCTTGTCGCGCCGGCCCATTGCAGCAATCCTCCAAAATAAAAACCAGTTTCCCACCAGTTGGGAAATATATCGCGAATTATGTATATATATATATACATACACACGAATACATACCTGCCAACGAGAAAACAGGTCCATATTTTCGGACCTCCAACCGATCAGTTCGCCCCCTTTTATGTGAAATTATAGAGTATCCGTTATTTTGCAAATTTAAAAAAGAAAATGTACTTGTTCAAGGTCTAAAATCGAATTCGTAAACGAAGAGAAAGATTTGCAATGTTACTTGTGCATTTTTTATGCAAAACTTTTGATAATTAAATAATTAATTATCCATTTTTTCTTAGCGCATATATGATACATCTGTTAATTATGAATGAATTAATTCTTGAACATATGTAAATTACGCTGATTTTAGAATCACACAGAAGCTGTTGGATTCAACAAAAAGTTTTGAATGATAATAAAATATAACCTTCATTAAGCACATTGTGTATATGTCATTATACCTACACATATCGAATTCTGCCCATATATATATATATATATATATATATATATATATATATATATATATGGGCAGTGATTACTCAACAATGCGGAAATGTTTCGTCTGCAAAGTTGACATTTTAAAAAAAAAACCAGAGTAGAAATTCAAATTATACGCGACTGATTGACTTCAAAGATAGCTCCTCAAACATATTTCGCTCGTCGCAGACCATAGATACATAAAGAAACGTACGACGATTTATTTAGGGAGCAAAATCCCAAATTACGATTACATCCCATCCTTCCAACCTCCGACCTCCCGTCTGGCCGCGACAATCCTCCTCGGCCGACTAATATCGGCGACAGCTGCGAAATTCTGACTGACGTGCGCAATGCGCGCGGCCGCGTTCGCGTCGATGCGCGCGATCGCCCGCGATTTCAGGCTCTTCTTCGTCGGGGTGCTGGCGCTGGCCGTGATCTCGGGCCTCTGCGATCATTACGACGTGCCGACCAGCCGGGCGATCCAGGCGTTCTCGCTGAAGAGGAACGCGCTCAAGCTCGTCTCACTGGAGCGGAACGAGGGCGACATCGCGACCCTGCACGGCATCAGGGCCCTCAACGCCTTCATGCTGATTGTCTCGCACAAGTGCATGGCCGTGTTCTTCAATCCCTACGTCAATAGGACCGAAATGACCGAGGTGAGATAAATCGATGGGTGTGTGTGTGTGTGTGTGTGTGTGTGTGTGGGTGTGTGTGCGTGCGTTAAACAGTATTTGCGAACTTTGGAAAATCATTTCGGACTGAATTTCAGAGCCCAGGTTTCGCGAGTATAAATTTAATTAAAGGTTACTTTGTAATTTTTGTAAATGAAGAAAAATACAATTAATTGTTACTTTTAATTTTGAATGGAAACGAAATTTCGTTATAACCATTAGTTTTAATTTATAATAAGTTTGAGAAAATTCATTAAATTGAATTATTTGAATTAAATTGTTTTCAATTTTCGTAACGACACGTTATATTATTATATTATTTTTTATTTTGTAATTTATATGATTTATTTAATAAAATCTTATTAAGTTAATATAATCTTAATGATTTAATTTCATAAATTATTGATTTTTCACATATTAAAAGTAATAACTGAATAAATTTCTTTTCGATTATAAAAGAAAATTACGGTCAATTTAATTAAAGTTTGTATTACAAATGAAAAATAACGGTTACTTAAATATTTCTTAAACTTGTAATAATTAAAATTGATTTAAAAAAAGAAAGATTTAAAAAATATCCAAAATTGGTCTGTATATGTATTACGTACTTGTTATCGTATTTATTATTAAAAAAACTTCAGACGTACAGCTAAAAATTTCTCTCCGTTACATTCTGCTAGTATTCAATGCAAATATATACAAAAAAAAGTAAAAATGCGTAAAAAAATGAGTGCACATAATAAAAAGAAATAAATAAATTTTGCAGTTGTTATAAATATATATTTATTTTAAAGATTTTTTCAGTGTATATGAATTAAGCGTTAATAAAATGTGTGCGCGCGCGGCGCGCGCGTGTGTGTGTGTGTGTGTGTGTGTGTACAACTTTAACTTTTTCCAGTTACATATTGGTTTCCGTTATGCATTGAGACGGTATCGGTCTAAAATTTTTAACACCGTATATACGGCTTTCGTACGCGACGGCGCTATTATAAGATAAAACAGTTGTCGTTGTAACTGTGAGAGGTGAATTGAGAGTTCGTTCAACTTGAAATTTCTTGGTCCAAGCTTTCTTGGCATATCAGTGGATAAATTCGCTTATTGAATCACAGCAATAAACATAAATTGCATACCTTATATATATATATATATATATATATATATATATATATATATATATATATATATAAGGAAGTAAAGTTTTTATAAGTATATACAGTAGAGTGCTTCCCAATTAAAATTTTTTCGCACTACCTCAACTATGCCTAAAGTTTCGATTATCATTGGTCCGATATATCTATATGTACACGAAAACGCTATTACATCATTTCACCGACTCGCCTCGGACGCGCTAATATGCAAAGCAAGCGGAGTATAGAAAACGCCGTGCGTAATATAGAGTTGAAGGCGCGGAGCGCCGCTTCAATAGCTCGATAAAGGATTCGATAGCGTATATAGCTGTATAAACATTTATTTCGATCTCAAGTAACTTAATTATCGCTACATTCTCCTTCTGTTTTTTTTTTTTTTTTTTTTGGTCCTTCCTCTTTTTAATTAATACAGTACGTCGGCAAGCCCTGGACGGTACTCGGCCGGGCGGCGAGCCTTTACACGGATCCGTTCATTATGCTTTCGGGCCTTTTGACGACTTACTCCTTCGTCGGAAGACTGAATAAAACCGGCAAGCTGGACGTTAGAAACGAATACTTAAGCAGGCTATTCAGGTATGTGGCGATTTTTCTCTCTTTCTTTTTTCTCCCGTCATTTTAACAAATATACATATATGATACTCAGGGAAAAGACAGGGATGGTGGGAAAGATTGGCGCTAGCTATATTATTCACGTACAGGGCACTAAATCAGTGCCAATTTTTTAAGCCAAAGTCAATGTACCCTATGGTAGAAATTGAGTAATTAGCCAGCTTCGTGTTTATCATTGATTTGTTGAGCTTGTCCAAAAAATGCAATCTTTTTGGGAATTTACCCGGCCAATCAGATATAAATTTTCTGTATTTATTAAATTATAAAATTCAACATTCTACTTACATCGACTGATATCAAGCAACTAAATATTTTTATCGATCTTATGGTCTTTTTCATAAACTAATATAATTAGAATGACAATTACATTCTGAATGCCCCATCAGCCAAAGCTTACTTTTTTAGATAAAAATTAGTTTTTGCACAAATATCATTATTTAATGATACACGCGCATACTCTTAAACATGTAAAAAAATTATAAAAAAATTCTTTGTATATTTGTACATTCCAATTTCATAAATGCTCAAAATGATTCCTAATTTATTAAAAACATACAATCGAAATATAGAACAAAGCGGCCATGAGACGTGGATATGAGTTATAATTCTGATTCCTTCTATTACGATGAGGCCCTAATGGTTTTCAAGAGGGGCTAATTGAAGGAAGAGGCCTAGGATGGGCCCTAAAAAATATTTAATTAGTTTTATCACACTCACTTATCATTTTTCTAACCTATCATTTTTATGCATAAAGTAGAAGCTGAAAACACTAGAAAGATTGTATTTAAAAAAGTATAGATACACTGGTTCAAATATTTAATATATAAAATATGAAGCGAATTCAAACATGATCAACAATTTTTTTTAAATAAAAACTCCTAGTGGTGCAAAAAGATTCAAAAGAAGAAATAACATTTTTAAAGTCAAGTAGAAGTCAAGAAATTCTAATGAATCTATAAGCGAGTAAGAGAGAGAGAGAGAGAGAGAGAGTAAATTACCTTTAAAAATATTAATACCCTGGACTATATGTTAATCTTAGATGTTTATGCATACTTTTATATATTCTTCATGTTGAAATTAATCTTTACATTAGAAAATATAGTAATGAAAAACAATATGAAAATTAAATAACGAATAAACATGGAAAATTGTACTTATGTCACCTGTTCATTCTCTGAATTAAATTAATAAATATTAGTATAGTCCTTGAAGATAAACTGTAGTGGCTCGGAACGCCGGACATCTAAGGTAAATTTAAATCTCAGATGTTGGGGGCAGTCAGCTTGTCATTTGCTAACACAGAATATAGTTTATTTTTATTATTTTTAATTTTTAATCTAATTTAATTTTATGTTTAGTAGTAATTTCTATTTCAGATTTTTCGGGGGTGATAATAAACAAGGACAGTAGGACTGTCATTATATTAGTATAACATATTGTTGTATGAAGACTGTAAGACCGAAAAAATATTTATTAATTTCATTAAGTAGTAAAAATAAGAATTTTTGAAATCAATATGTATATACTATTGGTAATAATTCTATCAAAAAATGATGCCTACATTTCCGTGTGAAATATCGAACAATATGTAAAAGTATTACCAGTAATGGAAAACTCATTCTCTAATCGAACTGTAGAATTCTATCTTCATTTGCGCCAATTTCGAATAAATTTTGTTATATCTTGAAATTCATTTTGTCATCACCTTAAATTTAATCTTTTTGAATATCTGACAATGCATCATGTTTCAACGGGGTTTCCATATACGGATTTCTAAATGAAAATCCAGCTGAATATGACAATCGATTCTATCCGCAAGATATTCCATCCACATGAATTTTTGCACCGAATTTTTAACTTGAAAAATTCATTATACCTCATTTTGATCGGTGCAAAATAATCATGTTCGGACTTCTATAGCCCCGGGATCCGCAAATATTCATCACTGTCTTCCTCCTTTTCCAGACTAGTGCCGACGCTGGGAGCCCTGATCCTGTTCTGCACGTACATAATGCCGTACATAGGATCCGGTCCCCAGTGGAATCTGGTCGTCACCCAGCACGCGGACATTTGCAAGAAGACCTGGTGGCGAAACTTCCTCTTCATCCACAACTATTTCGGCTTCGAAAACATGGTGAGCCTCGGCATAAATGCTGAAAATGTTAAAGACGGCCACGGTTGGCTTGTTCGGGCCCTGTTATACACATATATGTATATATATATATATATATATATATATATATATATATATATATATATATACATTTCGATGCATATGCGTTTCAGTGCCTGACCCACACACACCACATTGGGATCGACACCCAGCTGTTTGCCCTGTCGCCACTGATGGTCCTCGCCATTTACAAAAGACCGAAGATGGGCGCGATCGTACTGGCCGTTCTCGCGATCCTTTCGACCGCTCTCAGATTTTACAAGACCTACTTTTACCAGCTGAACAATTACATCTGCTTCGGCACCTCGTAAGCTAACCGATTGGTTTTCTATGTATACGTATTTGTAAATATGTGTGTGCGCGCGCGCGCGCGCGTGTGTGTGTACATATTTAGTATTTCTCTATTGCACAAGGTCAAGGCCTACTTTTCGTGACGACCATTAAAGCGTCGAATTTATTTCAGGGTTAGGCAGCTCTTCGACACGGCGAACCTTTCTTACATTTTGCCCAGCCACAGGCTCACAGTTTACATAATCGGTGTGTTCGCCGGCTATCTGTTGAGAAAGTGCCCGAAAAACTACAAGCTCGATGATGTAAGTATAATATAGGATTATGTTAAGTATGCGCGAGTCCGGATATTGCTAAAAATAAGACGGGAGATTTTCTTCAATGATCCATAAATTTACTCGTTAATTTATGTACGCGCGTGTATATGTATATATATATATATATATATATATATATATATATATATATATATATATTTCTTTAGAAATAAATTAGAAATAAATATCTATAGTTGAAGATAGTTTGGGCGAGAGGTAGAAGTGCCCGTACTATGAACTTTCGGTTTCGTTCAACGTTTCGAACTGGTTTCTATATATATGGATTCTAAACATATGCATATCTATATATATACACGTTATTCCAGAGTGTCGTTCGCCTTGGATGGTTCGTCTCCGTCCTAATGACCCTCGGTGCGTTTATTGGTCCCGCCGGCATGGGATCGATCAACTACGTCTACAATCCGATTCACGCGGCGACTTACAACGCTTTCGCTCCCATTGGCTGGTGTGCCATTTTTCTCTGGGTGACCTTTCTGTCGCATACTGGAAATGCCGAAGGTAAAGCATTTTTTTCTTCTTATAGTATCTATAATACTTATATAAGTTGATCGATTGCTGTACTGGACAAAATTTTTTTTTTTTTTGGAGTTACACCGAAAGGGAGGAAATGCCTTAAAAAGATTCGATTCGGATTATTTTCGGATATGCTCCACATGGTGCAATGTTTTAAAAAGTGCATAACTCTTTATGTCCCGATTAATAATTGAAAAATTTCAAGAATACGTATTTTGTAAAGTTAAGTTTTTAGTTCAATCGTAAAATAGAAGAAAATTTTTTACTATCGAAAGTATAATGAACTAACAAGAATAATTTGTCTGAAAAGGTTTTTTCGTTGAATGTTTTAAAAATTTAATTTTAAAGTTTGTATTCATGTAATTAGTTTTTGAAATTTAAGGCATCCAAGCAGATATTTACTGTATGTGTTTAAGAATGTGCGAATACGTTGTTCTAATTGGACAATAAGGAGCAGCTGATCTCATGACTTCACTATTTTACATATATTTGTTATTCTGCTTAAAGTAATAAAGTGACATTGAAATTATCTATAAATAATCAGTAATCGGTTTCAATACAATTTACTAAATTAAAGAAATATCTGTATGAAATTAACAAAAAAAAGGAATGAATATATCGATAAAGTGAAAATTCAAATTTCACATTCTGTTTGCTCATCGTTCTTTTCGAATACAAAAATATAGTTTACAAAAATCGATGAATTTAAAAAGTTCAGATATCTTGTGCACGTTCGTATTTATTTGCTTCACTAAAACTATCTTTTTTCTCTTATTTTTTTCCAAATCAACAAAAAATATTGTTCAAAAAGCCAATATTTATTAATTTATATTAATTGAAAATTAAATATTGCAAATGTTAAACGATGTGTAGAACATTCCCCAGAATAAAAGGGAAAAAAAATATTTTATAAACAATTTTTTATCTCTTGAATTGGAAAGAAATTCGATCAGATAGCTTTGAAATAACTATGCCAATCAAAGCAGACTCGAGTTTTTGTTTCTGTCACGTTTTTCCTTATAAAAGGTTTTATTACGAAAAACTGATTGCAACAATCTATTTTACGGGAAATTTTCTACAAAAAGCTTTAATTTTGTATCCAAGTTCTATTTTATATAGAATTTCAATTTCGTGTATACAACCAATGCGTTTTTCAGTCAACATTTCCAAAATTTTATGGCTTATAACCATTTTACATCAATAAATTGAACCGTAACAAAAACATAATCTTTATGACATTATTTGTGTATGATAAATTTTGCAAAATTCCAACTTTAATTATCACATATTTAAATAAGTTTTTATTAAGCATTACAAGGGGCAAAGAAAAATACGAATGTTTTTTTCTATTACTATTTGAACAGTAATTTGCCTATAATGCTATCCAGAATTTTTATTATACAAATAATTTAGCAACAAATTATCTACTTTTATTATTTACTTTTTATTATTAATATTGTTTCCTAATAAAATATTTCAAATGAAAATTTACGATGCAATTATAAAATTATGGTTCTTTTAAAAAGGCAATAATCGTATTATGATCAACGATTAAAACATCGTCTATTCTATCGAGACCAAAAAATACGAATATTATCAATCCAGCCAATAAGATACGATATTCAATTAAACCTTAAATTAGAAAATTGTTTATCAGTCACTTTATATAAAATAAAGGCCATAAACTAAGTTTTACGAATATTTGTCCTAGACTATAATTAATTAAGCATTTTATAATTGTAGTTGTCAAACTTCTCCATATTTACATTATATACACATTATGTATATATAATAATATTTAGTCTCAAAAGGGTTTATTTTAGTTATTTGCGGTTCTAGATTGTATTTATAGATTTTCGATTGACTATATAATATAAGCTTGGGCACAAAATTTGGTTACACGATGGTTATTACATAAATCATTATAATTTATTATATATAGTACGTATTTGAAACATTTTGAGAATCATACTCATACAGATTTAACTAATGTATAATAATTGCATTTTATTTAATAAATTATAATTTCCTCATTCCTTTGTTAAACGCTAAAAGTTAATATGGGTTTCAGGTTGGCTAAGCAGATTCTTCGCTTGGAAAGGCTTCCTCATCACTACGAGACTGAGTTACGCCGTTTATTTAACTCAATTTCCCGTATTTTTCTTCAATGTCGGAAGGACCAGAAGTGCCGAATACATTAGATTTATTACGTACCTGGTAATTAAATATATTAATTCATAAATATAATATAATCGTGTTTTATGTAATTGAATAGAAGCAATTGCAACGATTCTATAATGAATATTTATTAAATATTTTCTTTTTTTTTTATATATATCAAGCATAAAGTATTGAGCATTGAAAATGGCAAATATACATTAAAATAAGAAACTGTTACGTTATGAAGGCTCATAGTAAATAAGTATATGATCTATTTTAACTATATGAATATGATATAATAATATAACAAGTTTACTTTTGAAGGGGTGCTCAAGAATTATTTTTCAAATTCTCGGAATTTCGGAAACTTGAGGGTTTTTAACAAGAAAAGATTAATAGTACCATTTTGTCGACAACTGAAACAGAGCAGAGGGTTCTTGATAATAATATTCCTATTCGCGTATTATTAATTTTAATTTATAAAATCTAAAATGAATGCATTTTCTAGTATAATGAATTTCTATTAAAATATTGACGGACTTCGAAAAATTTTCCCATGTTAGAACTGATAAGTTAGGACCTTGACAGAGTCTCGTAATGTTAAAAAAGTTTGGCTAAGATTTTTGTAAAGTCTGAAGATTTTTGACAAATCTTGGAAGAAATTAGTAGAGTCTGATAAAGTTCTAGAAAAATTGAACAAGCATCGTCTATATAAACTTTGAATTGAATTTGTCAGAAATTATGCAATAAAGTTCCAGGCATTGCCAAATACCAAATTTTTTAAAAGATTACAGAATCTGGGAATAGGACATCGTAAACGTTGCCAAACTAGTCCAGGCATTCCTAATCATCTCACATGTTTATCGAGATGGTTTCGCAAACTGTAATAAAGACTGATAAAGTTTAGAAACGTGATTTTTTTCCATTAGAGTATATCTTTTATTAAAATTTTACTTTTTATTAGTTGCTTCACTTTTACAATACCAAAAAAAAACTCATTGTATAATAAATCACTTAACTTAAGCTGATATTTTAATTTACTATATACGTAAGTATAAATTATTGGACAATCCTTGGAAATATTTCGTACAATTTCACTTATACATCAAAATATTATCATATTTCGTTCGAGCTGTAAGGAAGAATTAAAAAAAAATTTATCAAATAAAATCCTCGACTCTCTGCATGCAATAATACCACTGCACGTGTGTGTGTGTGTGTGTGTGTGTGTGTGTGTGTGTGTGTGTGCATTTTTTCGCGTCGCTTTATTTTATTGAAAAATTCAAACAATAATACGCTGCATCGTAATATCTATATATATTTATATATATCTTTCTTCCACAGCTTAATATAAAGGAGTTTATATGGATACTGCTTACCTCCGCGGTGCTCACCCTCCTGTTCGAGACGCCTTTCCAAAATCTGAGGAATCAGTATTTGAAGAAAAAGGTGCCACTGGCAAAGCCGGAGCCCTCGTCGACGTTGCCGGCAGCGGCGACGAAGGCAGACAAACTGGAATGAAGTGAGTTCGTTGGAGCGCGACTCCGGATAAACGATAATTTGTAAGATTTCGACGACGAGGCAGGTGTATAATTTTGTATAAAAATCAAAAAGTGTCTTCCACTGTAACGATGGCGGCAACGATTTTACAACTATAATACGTGCACATTTTCCTCGGCCCTGCAGCCTATTAGAGTAGTTTTTTTGCCAAAAAAAAAAAAAAAAAGATACAAACTGTCTTAATTATATGACGGCCGAGGAAATTAAAAACAGCACAAAAAACGGAAATCCAACGTCATTGGATACGTTAAAAATTCCAGCGATTTTTTTTGCGTGCACTCGGATTTAGCGGCCCCGTCGATTTGTATATGTATATAAAAGAAACGCTCGTTGTCTGGCAAAAACAACGTGATATTTTCCTCGATAGTCAATCAGCTATTGTGTCTTAGAGTAACGGATGTTACGTATATCGTTTAGCAAGTAAGTTAGTTTTTTTTTTTTTAATTTCGCGACGAGAGACTCATTAAATTAGTTATAAGCATCGAAATCATGAGAAAAAAAAAATAATAATAATGAAGTCTCCAGTCACATGTATAAAAGCTGATTAATGGAAATCTGAACTTATTTCAAGATTGGCTGTTTTACCCTATTGACCACTATATATTTGTTTCATTTTGTATTATGTACCTTTTATTTTTATAACGAATTTTTTAATAACTGTGCGTTTTTTACTTTTACCATGACAATTGTTTTATTGATTATATATTAGAATTTGTGTTGTTATAATATATTAGTTTTAAAATTACCTGACTAAATTAAAATAATTGTAATTAATTCGTTTTTAAAAGATATTGTTTTAAAGAATTCTATTGTGGGACAAAAATTTGTACAGTTACTTAAGCCAAAGGGGTTACAATTTTAATCAGCATATTGAGCTAATGGTCACTTTATATAAATGCAATTGCTTGCCCTCATATACAATGTATATGAAAGCCCAAAGCATGTTCATATAATTGATAAGTCAATAATTTACGTCCTGCGTATTTAATGTAAATAATTAGACGCTCTGTACGTTTATTTTTTTATACACAGTACTACAAAATACTTGCTATTGTGTTGTTTTTTATTTACATTTTGTTTTCAACAACCTTATCGATTAATGTAATTATTTATTTAAGTATTTTTAATATTATAAGAAATAAACAAAGAACTGAAGAATTTGTAGTTTTCTTTTTTGTTTTTATTTCCTAATAATAAATGTTACAGCTCCAATATAATCGTAAAACAGGACATTTATTATTTAGCATATTGTTCATTTATATCACATGGATGGGGGAGAATAACAACACGAATCTTCGTAGACATTATAAACTTAATTACATAAAGAATATTAAAAAAAAAATTTACAGTTACAACATGTCAAAAGGATTCGCAAATTATATAATATTATATATTATCGCTTAGCACATTATTGACCGGATAAGTTTTATACAAACTGGCGCAAGCGCAATCAGCGATTTTTCTTATAAGCAAGATAAAAATGAATTCAGCACTATTGCTATATATCTCTGGACAATAATGTGTTAATAAAGAAGTTGTACATAACTTCTATAAAATAATAACGAATCTTATATTTCGATTCTACAATGTAAAATAATTATTTTTAAGACTGCCATCCAAACGCAATTTGAGATCGGTACAATCTGCTGATTATATAGATTTATATATCAATCTAAAAGAAATACTTAATTTTAGCGACAAATATATCAATGCGGAGAGCCAAAGATCGCCTTTTTACGTAGGTACTGGATATAAAATGATTGAATTTCTATTATCGGCATACTTAACATGTGAAATTGCTTTACTTTTAATGTAAATATGATTTAAATATCGAATCGGAGAAGTATTTAAATTAAACATAATAAATAGTTTGACTTGGAATAAACAAGCCAGTCCATCAACGATATCGTCCTAATGCAATTTATAAAAACAAATTTAATAAAGAAAAACCATACAAGATGAAATAAAAAATAAACTCTTTAATTTTCTCAATTACAAGTGATAAAATCGATAAATTATAATCTAAAAGGATCAAAAGAGGATTACAAAACATTTTTTAAAGTTGTTCAAAGCTAGCAGGACTTAAACTGTAGCTAAGTACGATTTTAAAATCTAATTTTAAATGCATACCGGTACGCAAAATCTTAATGTTTGTAACGAGCACCGCACTGTATATTAAGGTGTCGTTCGCGAAGTAGCGGTTAGGTATCACAACCACGGAAAATTAAGAAATATTGGAAGGTGGAGGAGAACGAATCTTAGATGTCTTTAGAATACATCTCGAGCTAGAGAGAGATAGAGAGCGAGAGAGAGAGAGAGAGAGAGAGAGAGAGAGAGAGAGAGAGAGAGAGAGAGAGAGAGAGAGAGAGAGAGAGAGAGAGAGAGAGAGAGAGAGAGAGAGAGAGAGAGAGAGAGAGAGAGAGAGAGAGAGAGAGATAAGAGTTATTATAAAAGTTCAATGTTTTATAGTGTAACAAAGTTTTGTATCTTTTATTCCATTTAAGCATTTTTGGTTGAGATTATCTTCTGTATAAACAAAGCGGAAAATAACCGATGCCAACATTTTAATAAGGAAAAATATTATTCCATTTACCTTGGTCAACTTCATATGAAGACCGGGCCCGCGCGTTTATTTGTGACCGAATTAAGATTGGCGCGATCGAGATAGTAATTTCTATAATTTGTTAAATTGTTAAAACATCGCGTAGAAAAAATTTCGGCTAATTATTATAGTAAATAACTAGCTTCGGTGTCAGAAATTTATATTCGCCAAACAAAGCTAGGGTGTGAAATATTTACATATCCTTCTGCGTGATTGTCGATTCGAGCGGGAATCGCATACAAAACGAGTCATAGACCGTATATATACCTGCGTGAATGAATGACGGTAAAAGCGGATACTGCATATACGCAGGCTAATTGAAACAAGGTAACGCATATAGATAGTGTCTACTCTTTTACGTTAGTGACCCACCTATTGGTAAAAATTAAACTAATCAAACTTATTATACGCGATAGCTACATTGGAGTTATCCGATTGCATGTATCAGTAAAGCAACCTTCTTTCAGTTGTGAAGTGACTTTTAGCTTGAAACGATATTGCGGGTGCACATTTAGGTAGATAAAATAATGAATTTAAATAATTTTCAATTTTATAAATTGATAAACTTCCAACTACTTATTTAAATATCGAAAATCAATGTTTTAATTTTAATTTAAAATTAATTAAAGCCAATGAACAAAAATGAGCGCCAAGTAATAGGATTTTTACCATTAAGTGGATAAATTCTATTATAACGCTTAATTTAACTGAAGAGATCGATCAATGACGGAAATAACATTTTGATAGATTTTGAACTGGATATCCGGCCACTTTTTCCGATACCAATATTCGTCGACTATTATAATAATTGCCAATATTGCTAACATGAAAGAGAATATCTGTTATCGCTTCGGATTCCATTCCCGACGAACGCGCTCTCGTTTGAGCTAAATCGAACGGCCGTGGCATAGGTCGAGGAAGAGGAAACTGAGCTAAACGACTTCGAGAAGAAGGAACTAAGCTCCTTGCCAAAGTACATGCTGATCTAAACGGGAAATTCGTGTCAAAGCATTTGGAGGTAAACGACGTGCTGACGCGAACACATATGCTCAGCCTGTACAGGTATGGACGATGGGCGCGGAATTATGCGTTTCATCTATAATTTATTCATTTCTTAGAGCAATAGAGCAAGGAACCGCCACGCCTTTGGATTAGTACCGGTGCATTCGTTTTACCATCGAACGCTTGAACTTCTGAGCATATCATGACGCTTGCACTGAATGATGCGCACATTGCTCTTCGCCAGCCTTGAAATGTATCGCTATAAACATATCGATATGCCGAAGACATCTGCTTACGCGTCGATTCAATCCCTACCGTTACATTGTAACGTGTATTTAGAACATCCGAGACACTTTCTCCAAGGTTGTGTTAAACGTTGTTCTGTTAATGCAGCCGAACGATCATCGACGGTATCTTT
This sequence comes from Sycobia sp. Sy_11, assembly GCA_018907035.1. Classification (NCBI taxonomy): domain Eukaryota; kingdom Metazoa; phylum Arthropoda; class Insecta; order Hymenoptera; family Epichrysomallidae; genus Sycobia; species Sycobia sp. Sy_11. The sequence continues at coordinate 1,505,984 of JACCIC010000015.1, read as the reverse complement.
GCAATGGACTTTTGATACCAGAAGCGGGTTTGATAGCGCTATCGAATCCAGGCGAGACTTGTATTGCGATGGCGAATGTAGCTGTACCGCGGGCGTCGCGTGGCCGATTTGTCGCCCAGAACCCCGTATCGAGCGCTAATTACGGGGAAGACTTACTTCCGCTCAACGCGGCTGAGATTATTCCGAACGTGTACACCGCCGACGGTATTTGTGTCGATATTCGCGTATCGAGTACCTCCTCCTAGCGTTCTAATAAATACAGATGGATAGTGTCGTTCTCGCCGCTGTCAGCGGAGGGGTCTGCCGTGTGTAGACCGTAGCGCAGTTGGCTCACGAGGCTGGAGGATGCCTCCTCGGGTTGTCGACTGGCGACGATCTTTCGTAGTTGGATTGTATCATTAGCGTTAAGGAAACGTTCGAAGCACACTTGGAATGGATCGTGCGCTCAAGAGGATTCAAGAAGCTGACCTTACAATCAACAGGGTAAAGAGTGTATTTGTTCGCACCGAGGTAAAATATCTTGGCGCTCTCGTCAATCGAGAAGTATTCTGATCTGATCCTGACAAGATCGAATCGGTGATGTGATACCTGGAACCACGACTTCTAACTCGAAACGATATTGCTGATGCACACATTTATGTAGATAAAATATATGAACTTAAATAATTTTCAATTCTAAATAATCTTAGAATTAATTTGATAAGTTAACAAATTTCCAACTATTTATTTGAATATCAAAAATCAAGATGTTACTTTTAATTAATATTATAACCTACTTGTCTTCCTTGACATTATTAAATTTCTAATATAGCGATATTGGACTCTGCCGCCTCCGCGGTGTTTCTGGTTTATTATACAATTATATATTCAATTGTTGATTTATTTATTAATAATTTTTCATTTAAAATTAATTAAAGCCAATGAACAAAACTGAGGGTCAAGTTCAAGAATGATGATCAATTGTTGATTTATTTATTAATAATTTTTCATTTAAAATTAATTAAAGCCAATGAACGAAACTGAGGGTCAAGTCAATAGAATTTTTACCATCAAATGGATAAATTATATTATATCCTAATTTAACTGAAGAGATCAATTAGTGACGGAAATAACATTATTTAAATAATAATATTAATAATAATATAAATAAATTATATTATTTATTTCCGACGAAAGAGGAAGATACCTTAACGACGGTGATGGATTTATTCAGTCACCATCTCTAACTTGTAGCGGGGATACACAATTTCCAGGGTAGTTACCACAGCCCATTATAGTACCCCATTACATGTTTAATTTACTGATAATCAATTACCCAACTATAAATTTTTAATATCTAATTTAAGAATATTTAAGTTTAACAAAGTACAATTTTTAAGCATGAACTAGAAATTTTGTGAGATACAAAAGTTTCTCATTTGGTTTTACTTACAAAAAGAAAATATTATAAAATGATAAATTAACATTTTCTGTACACTTCACTTAATGTTAAATAGAAATTCATACGCACTTGTCTTATGAAAAATAGTAACTTATTTATAACGCAACAAGTGCATATACGATTTTCAAATACTTATAAAAAGAATTAGAATCGAAATAAAAAAAATTTACATTTAAGAAAAGTCTCGATCAGTCAAAACAGCTGGTGCCACCAAAGACCAAGTGTATAATCCCATGCATACCCATGATGACACTATCTTCACCCACATTGAAGCAGCATTTGAATTAAGTGTTTCAAGAGATGATGAATTTGGTCTACAAATAAGAATAAATATCATTGTATTTACATAAAATAAACTTATTATATATAATAATTTATTTTAAGTAATAAAATAAAAATGTATTAACTAAATTCTTTCTATAGTGAAATATTTAACCAAAAAATAGACAAAACATAATCATGATTATAAAGTTATTAAGCTTGATTAGAACTGAAATTTTAATTTTTTTAACGTATATTAATTTAGACAAAAAATTTTAATTCTATATAGTATGAAAAACTAATTATACGTGTATATAATAATTTTTTAGATTTTACTTATGATACTTACTTATACCAATTAGTCAGTGTCATCATGACATATAGCGTAGCAAGAGCAAACATAAAATGGAAGAAACTCCAATTGTAGGCAACAGTGTCCTCTTCATTGTCCCAAACTTTAGTATCTCCTCCCTCGGCATCGCCATTACGTCCTTCTACTGAAACATAATCTAAGTACGTTTGGAAAAAACAAACTAAAAAACAGCGATAACATTGACTGTATTGCTTATGCAAATAAAAATAGTGACAATGAATAATGATCAGAAATCATCTAAAAATTAAATTTTAGCAAAAGCAGGCACACACTAATTTCTAATAATGAATATACATCCTAATCAAATAGTGAGATGGATAAATAAAACATGCATTAAAAAAGAAACTTAATGTTAGTAAAAAATAATACATTTGATGCATTTATGTGATGAAATTTGTAAATATCTTTAATAAGTGTGTGTGCCTACCTTCATTACCGATAAGAGATTGGTCACCTGTATTCCGCACTGTACCGAGAAAGCAGTGTACATTTAGATTATATTAATACAAAAAAAAAAATTATTAAAATAAGTCACCAAATTATTTTACACATATTATGAAGAGAATGGAATGTTCCAGCAATATATATGCCTTTTTAGTAAACAATTAGTTGTAAATTCGCTAAGCTATTCCTATTAATTAATTAGAAAAGGTGAAATACGATATCAATACTGTTGTATTGTTAATTATAGCCAAAAGATTTTTATTAATTTGGTGTCTTACTCTATCATGCAAATAAAAACTTTAGTAGTCTGTAAAAATTTAAAGCTTATATAATTGAATAATCATGCCTTTTATATTTGTATAAAAATGAAAGAAATTAATATTTACCAGCTCCATTATCTTTAACAAGAACATTTTCTGTCATAGTAATTCTACTAGATTTTGATGCTGTTCGAAGTGAGCTGTACAAAACACAACTGAACCAAATTATTAATCCAATTATACTTTCTTTATCGAAAGCCATTTGATTTTGAGTGGCAACATCATTACCAGCAATAATTCCTAAAAATCCAGGATTGCAATCGCGATCTATAAATACAAAAATTATTCTTTTAGAATTTATTAAATAATTATATAAAATACAATTATAGTAAATTTACCTGGACTATTTGAAACACCACTCCATGTCAAATATACTACATAAAGAGATAAAACTGAAGATTGCAATAAACCACTGCGAGGCTGATGTTCTTGAACTTTAGGTAAAATAGAAATTGCACTGATGATGACACATAAAATGAGATTGATTGATATAAAGAATTTGTTCAATGAACAATCATCAGGCTGTAAAACATTTAAATTTAATTAATTATTCAAAATATAATAATTAATTATAAATCTGGAAAATTAAAAATACCTTAGTGAAGTAAACGTAAAGAAGGACTACTCCTGCAATTGACAAGACATAGTTCGTAAATGTAGCACCAAGAAGAGCTACGTACCTATATATTTGAAAATATAAATTATTAAAAAGAAGATTTAAAACAATTAGTTTCCATTTTCACTTACCATCCTTTAGACTCAGTTTCTTCATAATTTCCCACCCATGCATCAGCCCAAGAATGGGCAAAATCAATAATAAGAATTAACTGAATCAGAATAAATAGGAAACCACCTATCATTCCAAAGTACATCCAAGTTGGTCCAAATGATCCCTCTGGTATAAAGAATGCACCAATCATGCCACCAATAAGCATCATATATTTAATTGCCCAAAATCTATAAGCAGAATTATTATTGCACACATGCGTACACACACGTGCACACACACGTGTACACACACACACACACACACACACACACACACACACACACACACACACACATATATATATATAGTATTTTTATATAGAATTTAAATCTGTATGAAATTTACCCATTTTGTATTCCTCCTCGAGCATCCTTAGTGCTTTTTACACCAATCATAATAATAGACATAAGGAAGAAGAAAAGAGCCATTATTAAACTTATTCTGTAAACTGCTAAGTATCCAACTGCAGATTGGCAGTCAATTGTAAAAGAATTTGGAACATAATTGGAACTGTTTGTACAAAAAGGAACCTAAAAAAATTATATATTAATAAAATATTTGCATTTAAAACTAAATTTCATATTCAATACAGACATATTAAACTGATTAAATGTAAATTTTATAAAGTGAACAAAAATTGATTATTATTGACCTTTTTCAAAGATTCCTGAAGACCTGGTGCTAAGGTAATGCAGGCAGTTATCGTTCCTAACATTAACATTAAAGCATACATTATTCGAGTACTTGTACTGTTGCGGCATGATGGACATTGAGAGCAGCAAAAACTGCATGCAGTACTGCCACAAAGGCACGCGAGCTGTTAAAAATGAATAAAGAATTAAGTTTTATTCTATTTAAAAATTTGTAAATAGAAGTCATAATTCAAACATTACAAAAATTGGATCTACCATTAAAAATTAGATTCATTGTATACATATGAACTTGTATATGTACATATTAGATGAAAATACAAAAGATAATTACGACAAAGGCTATTATTAACATATTCTTGTATCACTGAGATGAAAATATTTGATAAAGACATATTAATAAATATTAAATATTTAGTACAATCATTTGTAAGATCAAACAGAACAAAGAAATAATGTAAATGCTGTAATCAATACTGATAAATAGATTACAAAAATCTTTCAAGAACAAAGAAATCTAGAAATGTAAAAACACATCTTTTTAAAGATAATTGCATAAATGCTTTCGTAAAAAAAATTATAAATTAATGATTAAGATCCAACATAAACACAAAAGCTAAGCCATAATTGTGTTAATAGTGAAATAAGAATTAAATAGTATAGTAAATGTTTGTTATTATCTATTTGCATATATTTATTCATTCATATCATTATTTATAGACAAATTCTATTCCTTGAATTGTGGAAAGTTAATACAGCATATATAAATATACCCGTAGCAGAGATAAAGACTACGTAAACAACTTTCCAAAATGTCGATGTTTCATAAAGTCGCAATTAACCTTATACATCTAATATCTATAATAATATTTACCTGTGCCGTCGAGCAAATCAATCCCATAGTGAATTTTCACAATTATAAACTATACTATCATAAAACAGGTTTCTGAGCACATAAAATTTAGTGTAATGAATAACAAAGCAACTCTAAAATTTGACTAATTGAAGAAATCAGATCCCGTTTTCCGACAAATCCTTTTTCCTCACCAACTTATATCTTCTTATTCGTTGCCTCAAGTCAACTGTCTGTGTACGTGTGGTGCATTACATATGCATTAATCTAGTCCAAAGAACAGTACAACTGTGCAAAGTAATAATGCATATGAGTGTATTGTGGTAATGCGCTATTTCGCGTAAATTTAGAATAGGTTAGTGGTGGTCAGAGTGTATGTGTTAATGGAAGGGGGGGGATCAGATGGGCAATATAATTAGCCAATCAGGACCAGCTGGAAAATACTGGAGATAGATGAATAGATGAAATCAGATGCAATTGCAATAGATGGATAGATGAATAGCAGGTCATTGCTCATTGACAATTTTAGTCAGCACTGGTCACCAGGTATATCCAGTATATCATATCTGATCATATATAATATCAGTGCTAATTCATAAAACAGAAACAAAAATTCGATGTAAACTTAAATAAATACATTTATTCTTGTATTAAAATGAAAAGTGAAAGATAAGATAGAAATTAAAAAATAAAAATTTAGATAGTTCTTGAATTTTTGACATGATTGTGACGGTTAGTATACGCAGGCAGACGCAGGCCAGCATGACAGTTAGCTGCCAGCTGCTGCCAGCAGCAGATAACAAAAGCAGACGAAAGATTTATTACCAGATTACTCTAGACAGCTCTAGATTAGCTCTAGATATGGAGCTCTTTTTAAAATAGATGTAATTGAAAAGACTTCTAAAAGTGGATATTATTTAATAAAATTCTTATTTGCAGTATGAAAATAAGAATGTTAACTGATATTAATCTTATTTCATTTGAATTTAACGAATCAAAATTGAACACCTCTTATTATCATGCCAAATTTTGCGCTGCATTGTCATTTCGTTTCTGCTCAAATAGTTAATATTGCCTTTTCTCGAAATCATATTGTATAATCTGGTATAATCTGCTATATGATAAAATCAGCTATGAGAATGATTGAAGAAATGAGAGTGATCAAATAGCTCTGCCCAATGCCCTCACGTGCAGTGTTGCAGACGGTGCAGTTGAAAATGGTAGCCTGAACGGTCTCATAAGAACTTCATAAGAAGAGCGGATTTATCAGGATTTATTCTGCATATAACATTCAGCAGCCGATGCAGGCATGCATCAGCGCAGGCAACCCGTAGCAGCGCATCAGCTCGCAATTATATATAGGTAGGTATATATTCAATTTGAGCCAGTTCACTTATAGTCGACGACAGTCAGTCCGTCAGTTGATCATCAGCTGACGCTGTTATGTGGTGGGAATCGCCCGTGTATTTTCAGATTAAGGTGTAGGTGCTGCATAACTTTTGCACAGCGCTTATAAAAGAAAACAAAGTGGAAATTCTGGATAGTTTCCGCACGTATAGATTATTTTTACCAGATCTCTTCACCGAATTATTACCGGTATAGTGTTACATTAATTGAGAACAAAAAATTTGTCTCAATTATCCATCATATTGTGCAACAATTCGATAAGCAGGATGAATTATAAACAAGTGAGGCACAGTAAATATAATTTTTTAGATTTTTACATTTGAGAGTAATATAAATTTATCGATTAAACGAGATAAGATAGTTTCAAGAAGTAGTTTTAAGATAAAATTGTTATCATGTTTCATGGTACCTCGATGTACTTTCTTTTTTATATCGGTCTCACTTGTAAAAAAAATATACCTTCCCTATTAATTCTGTAACAGCTACGATCTAGCACGGTTTTCTTTACTATTCATATAAACAATCTGCAGTTCAGTTTACTTTATTGATTATAACGCGTGCGCTCGCGTCAAGCTCTCTTGGTGTTCATCATCTGATATTAGCTCCTCCTCAGTGTGTCATAATAGTCATAACTCGAATAAATCATCATTATTATGAAGTAGAAATACGACGTGCGCATTATTAATATACACCTGACACACAGCCGGTACCAATTATTATTGCTCTGACTATTATAGCTGATTATAGCGAGCAACGGTTTTTCTCTTTCGCCAAGGCCGACTCGATTTATATATCTATATATACATACGTAATATATATTACGAACGACCCATACCATACGTGCGATTGTGAAGTGGTGCTAAAATTGGCGGTGATATCTTTGTAACTACGCTGTCGCGATTTTTCTCGTTTGTTCTTATAAACTCAGAGGAGTATAGTATAAGATATACCTACGTGTTCACTATATATTCGCTCAAATGGAATTTTTAAAGTATCAACATATTGTCCAAAAATACATTTTTGATTATTTTTTGATAATTCAATAATTATATAATGCATTTGAGATGAATTATATACGATATATAATTATAATACATTAAAAAAAATGAATTTATTTTGATGTCCTGTATTAAAAAATAAGTTTTTTTTAGATTATAATTATTAATTATGTTTAGCTATATTAAATTTTTATTTCAAGTTATTATTAATAATTTTTTTATATATTTTATTCTTGCCATTCTAAAATTTTAATACAAGTATTTACAATAAGTGCTTTATATAAATTATTATTACTATATTGACATTGAAAAAATATTGTTTAGCTACATTGATATAATTTATTTTATCATGATGTAATTATTGTTAATATGAATTTGTATATTTTAATTACATTAATTCAATGCTTTCTATGATTTAGGATCAGCTGTAAATAAATTATTTATTATAAAATGGCTGAGGAAACTATAGAGTCGAATTCAAAATCTCAGACTTTATCTTCAATGTCTATGATGCCACTAGCTTCTGAAATAGTGGAAACCAATTCCAATGTGGAGAATAAAGAAGAGGATTTAAAAGTTTGGCCATATATGACATATAGTTCTTTAGGCAAATCTCTTTTTATGAAATTGATAACGTTTGGTTTAATATGGGGGATGGGCTACATGAATTGGAATTTTGCATGGCTCATTCCTCCAATTGCATTTGTTGTACTTAAAGGAGAAAAAAAGAAAGATGGTGACTTAAGAAGATTAACAGCTCAAGCTTGTGCACTGACAAAAGAAAAAATTATTATTGAAAATAGAATAGATGAATTACCTACGTGGGTGTATTTTCCAGATTATGATAGAGCAGAATGGTTGAATGGAGTAAGAAATTAAATTCAAATAGTTTTTATATTTTATATAATCTTGTGTTAACAATATTTATTTAAACTATTACAGATTTTATATAAAGTATGGCCTAGTGTTAATCATTACGCTCGAAGTCTATTAAAAAATAGCATTCAAGGTACAATTTCTGAGCGGTTAGCTGATTATCAGAAGAAGATTCCAGGAATGGGACAAGAATTCCGCTTTGATAGAATTGTTTTAGGAAGAATAGTAAGTTAATTATCATTATTAATTTAAATTTAAATTTCATTTTGGCAATACAATACTTTGCTAATGGAAAACATTAATTACTATTGAAAAATTGTGATTTCATAATTTTCTTACAGCCTCCAAAAATTAATGGTGTGAAAGTTTATGATAAACATACTTCAAGAAATGAAGTAATACTTGATATGGATATAATGTTAGTTCATAAAATATTAGTTATTATAATTTAACTTATTTTACAAATCAAATATAAGAATTCAATTATTTCAAGGTATGCTGGAGATTGTGATATTACATTTACCATGGGAACATTTAAAGCAGGAATAAAAGATTTTCAGGTTGGCTGCATTTATTATGTTATTAATTATTTAAATTTAAATAAAATTATTTTGGGTAAGTTCAAAATTTCTAATTATCAATACTTTACTTTTAGTTGAGAGGCATGCTGCGGGTAGCCTTAAAACCACTTATTCCAATTGTTCCAATCGTAGGAGGTGTACAAGCATTTTTTCTAAACTGTCCAATCATTGACTTCAATTTAGTTGGTGTAGCTGATGTACTTGATCTTCCTGGATTTAAGTATGGCACAATACTTCAATATGTACTGTCTATATGTTTTATTTTATGAAATATTTATTTTATAAATTGTACTGAAATTTATTTTTATAGTGATGTGGTAAGAAAAATAATCACTGAGCAAATTGCTGCAATTGCTGTGTTGCCAAATAAATTCAGTATGCCACTTACTGAGGAAGTACCTGCAGAGATGCTAAAAACACCAGAGCCAGAAGTATGATCTTTTATATTCAATATATAAATATACATAAGATAAATTTAAAAATTGTTTTTATAATTTAGATTGATTTGAATTAAAATGAAAAATTATATTATTTTTACGAACTTTCAGGGTGTTCTTCGAATTCATGTAGTGCAAGCTAAACATTTAATGAAAAAGGATATCGGGATGCTAGGCAAAGGAAAATCCGACCCCTATGCTATTATTACTGTAGGGGCTCAAGAATTTAGAACTAAAACCATAGATAATACAGTAGATCCCAAGTGGGATTTCTGGTGTGAGGTATATATTTAGCTTTTTCCACACAATCACACTTGTTAGCTAATTTCAATGCATGTGCTTTAATGATTACTAAGTTTTACAAATACTTGTACTGATACACTTTGAAGACACGGTAAGACAGTTTTTTATTAAGATTTCATTTAAAATTATGTTTTGGGATCAAATTCATTTATTTCTATACGTTTAAACTTATTTATTTGCATCTTTTGTCATTAAATAATTTATTCATTAGTTTTTTAATTCATCAAAATCATAAAAATGAAATTTTGATTTTAGATATAATTGACATTTTTATTATTCATTCTGTGTTTTCAGATTAGTTTTATTGAAATTACTTATTTTAAACAAAGTATCACTTATTCGTATTTTCATAAAATACGTATCATCTTCATTCTATTCACCATTCTATAATATAAATACAATTTTTAGCACATTTTTAAATTATGTTATATAATTCGGTATGTATGAATGTACGTGCTGTCACGTGTGTTGTGTTATGCATTAATAGTGTGCCATCGCATCGGCCATCGCTCAACAGCTTACTGTTCAAATATGGGACTTTGATGATACCAAGAATAATGAAAATCTCGGCAGGTATGATAATAACATACAATGCACTTGTCATTTAATTACTGAATAAATACAAGCCTTAATATCTTTGCTTTAAAAAGTAATTATAAATAAATAATATCCATATCTCATAAACAAAATCATCAATAAAGATTGATTCAAATTTTTTTATGAATTTCTAATAGTAGATAATCAATGTATACAAATAATTTCGTAAAAGTATATATTAAATGCACCAATATATCATACAGCCATTTATCATGACACCTGCTTAGCATGCTGATGGACTTATTAATACTTATGAAGTGGAGTTTAAGCATAATTATTGTACAGGTGTTGAGTTTTTCGATGTTCATCTAATTAGCAACTAATCACAGCCTTTTGTTGTTGACAGTGTTTTTAGTTTTTGCTTTATAAATCAAATTAATGAATAAATGTCTATAGTGATTTTTAACTAACAGAATTAAAAATACAAAATCCGTTATAAACTCATCTACAACCACGCAAACTTTATACCATAGATTACTTAAAATAAAATAATTTAGTTTACGATATCTCATACTCCTTCGGTATTATGATGCAGACTGTGATGGTCAGTAGCTTCATTAATCAAGAGGTCGAGTTAACTGTTTGGGACTGGGATCCGAACGTTCCTGGGGTACACGTTGATGACTTTCTTGGAAGGTAGTAGCAATGTACATGAGTGGCTTGACTTGTCGCATGTTTGCCCAAAAGGATATTTTTAATATTTTAATCCATAATATACGATATGAATTGTCAATAATTATGAAATTCCAATGTTTTACGTTATGTAGAATAATAGCATGGATATGAATTGATAGATATTTGTTGGATATGAAATTTATTTTTGTATACAAACGTATATTAGTTATACTTAAAAATCATGTACATAATCTATAGTAATAGCTATACTTGTTTATAGAAAAATATTTTTGATTGGTAGTAATATTCTTATACTTTAGTATCGTTCCACTTAAAACGTAAATAAGTAAAACTTATTTATATATTATATTTTTTTATTTTATAAATTTTACTTCTCATAATATTTATTTCATGATGAGTTTGAAGACAAAATTATCTAAACTTTTCTTTTTATTTTTTGTTAAAATATTTTTAATTTTATTTTTCATTGAGATCGATTTAATAATTCTATTTTGACACAGTATATTGGAGAAATTATAAAAAAATAGAAGATGTTGAGTGCGTAAGTTTAATATTATATGCACATTACTATAAATAAATCAATGGCTTTTAAAAGACCTAATCCCATCTTGTTGCAGAACTGAATAGAAATCCAATTCGAATTTCTGTGCAGAAAAATAATAATTATAATTTTGAATTAATATTATTCTAATTTAAAGTATGAAAAACGTAATTTTTATTTACATTCTTGAATTAAGTTGAAAATGTCCAATAAAATAATCTAGAAGAACGTATTTACTTTATATTGCTGTCTCGTTATTATTTGTATTAAAAATTATTTTATTTTATTATTCGAAATTGTAATATATATTTCTACAAATTTATTTTTCCATTCTGATATATACTAAATTCATATTTATGTATTGTATTTTTCGTGGTAAGTAAAAAGCTGATATTTTGATCCATATTTGCCTAGTTAATAAAAATAATTTAAATCACGATTTCTTGCATTTTTTATCAGTAATGAGATTCTGGATTGCTCATGTGATTTCATATGATAAACAATAATCATATAAATAAGAACCCAGTTCAATGTTAAATGTTTCTAATAATCTTAGTTTTCCGCTCAAAACATACCTTAAGCTAAATTAGAATTATGTTTTCCAGATTTTAAATTAGAATCATATTAATTGAAATCTATAGTATCAAGATTAAGGTTACGATTTTTTACATAAAAATTTTGTTTGAGATATCATTATATATTCTCATAAATATATAGGGATTATAATAATTTATTTATTTATTCCAACTTTTTTGTGATTGTATAAGTTTAGTTTCAAATGTAACATTCAGTTTGATCATATTAACAATTCAAAATGTTTTTGAGCTACAGACCGAACTCGTGTATAAAATTCTACCTTTCTAAAATTCTAGGCGTCTAAAATTCTATAATTATCGTGTGAATTCACGTGCTATATTATAATTAATGGATCAACTCAATAATTATCTGCAAGACAATTTTAGTTAAAAACCTAAATAATTTGATGCTGATATTAGGTGATCCTGTATTTGATATATTAATAAAAACTGTAAGAAATACAAATAAGTAAAAAAAAAAAAAAAAAAATGAAATGAACGTATATAAAATCATTGTATTTGTATTCGTTTATTAGTACGTTTTTTAAAATTGACGTCAATTTTCACTCATAATCTTTCCCCTAAAACATCATAGATGTATTATAATAGTGAAGAGCAAGGCGAAATATTTCATTGCGATACTAAAAATATGCTGGCTGACGTTTTTGGATGTTTTTTTTTGGTTCCTGAATTAGAATCATATAAAATACACCCGAGGTATGGAATTGTATGCACGAGACAGCCCGCTGGCCGATAAAACATTTTTTCTCGATCTTTTATTTTATGTTCTATAACAATTGCATTTACTCCCAACCAATGAGTAATGATTCTAACTTTATTTTCCATAAAAAATTGAAGTAACAGTTCTTTTGCATTTCAAATACATAACTCGCAACGAATGCCGATTAAAATAAAAAAAAGGCCTGATCGAGCCTGTACCGTAATAAACACTAACTAAAAGCAGCTTATGTGTGGTGGCAGTGCATTATGGAAGTGGGCTCGGGACCCTGCAGCAAGGTGATAGCTCAACTCTTTGACAAAGACGCAACTGGGCCAGACGATCCTCTTGGCAGGTACATTAACTATGATGTCAATTCATCGCGGTTATACCAATAGATCCGAGTTCCTATAAATCTATATACTTATAACTTTATGTTTTAGAACGAATGGAATTAATATATTTTTAAAGATTAATCGAATTGAATCGATAAGTTGTTTTTTTTTTGCTTCTTCTTGTTTGAAAAGGGAAGCCTAAATCCTGCCATATAGTGTAGAATTATACATATATTTAGAAATCTTGCATTGCATGAATATTATAGACTTCTATACAGTTTGTTCTATTTCTAGTTTTTTTTTCTATTTAGGACTCAGGATTTTATTATACAAATAGTGAAAGTTGAATTTTATTTACATAAAAAACAAATATACAAATTGTTTTGTGAAATGGCTATATATATATATAATATGAAGTAGAAATAAAATCGAGTAAAATATGTCATGGTAATGCGCTGACAAGATGCAATAATGCTTGAATTGATATGTTTTCAATAATGTTGACAACAAGATTTTATAAATTATTTAATTTAAAAACCAAAATTGAATGATTGCGTATAAATTGATTATATTTAAACAAAATTATATACTTTCTATAATTCTCATTCCATTGGATACACCAACGTAAAGCCAAAGATTTGTCAATTTTGAAAATAAAACTATGTAAGAAAATAGAAAAGTATTAAAATCAGAAATTTTATAATTGTTCAAATTGAAATGTTGTAATTTATAACTTATTTATATTTATGAAAGTACTAAAGGTAAGCTTTCTCATTGACAATCGCTTCGAATTCGATACTTGCACAGCACAGCGCATAGCAATGGTTGAATATTTAATTAAATTGTGCAAAATAGCATTAATTTTATTAATTATTTATTGTCAAAATTTTGAACTTGGCAAGAGCAAATTTTAAACTCGTTCGTACCATTTTTGCATGAGCATTTGCATTTGAATAAAGCTTTGATAACTGCCATTTAGACTTGCTCGAAATTAGCGCAAAACATATCAGTAACCGAAGGCTTTCAAATTTGGTTTTGCTATTTCCTAGCATGTTCAAACTGCATAACTAGAAAAGTGGAACGTCTTGATGGCCTTTCATTCAAAAAAATCTCATGTGCATCTCAAAAATACAGCAATATATTTCATTTCGTTAGAATTGCATACTATAACAAAATTTATGTAATTGACAGAGCAACTATCGAAGTGAGCCGGGTTAAGAAAAAAGGAACGATCGATACGGTGAGCATAACTATTATTAATTAAATGAAAAGAGAGCTAGAAAAAAACTAGTTTTTAAATCTTTACAAATTATTTTTTTTCTCGTTTTAGTGGATATCGCTGGAGTTAGCCAAGCATGGAATGATTCACCTTCGTCTCGTATGGCTTCAACTTACAACCAATCGAGCCGACTTGGCAGCAGTAAGTTAGATCGCTATATCACGACGAATTATTATCTTGGTATAATTATTAATAATATTATTGTTGCTCATAAATTATGTATAGGCTTTAAAGGAGACCCAAGAATTGAGGGTAACCTCGATGAGTACCGCCATTTTAGTATTCTACGTTGACTCCGCCAAAAATTTACCGGTAAGAATATGTGCTGTGATATATATATATATATATATATATATATATATATATATATATATATATATATAGTTATTTTTTTAATTTTTATAGCTAAATAAGTGTATCGGTATAACTGGTATCTCTGTTTAGTGTTTAAAAGGTAGTAAACAGCCAGACGTGTATTTAGAAGCGAGTGTTGGCGGCAAAGTAGAACGGACAGGAACAATGTTGAGATCCAGTAATCCTGTGTGGGAGCAAGGATTCACTTTGCTGGTAGCCAATCCGGAAACATCAACTTTGCACGTACAGGTATGTTTCATTGAAATGATTGTAATTAAAGCTCGACTGGTATTGGTATGCATTTTGCCTATAAAGTATATATACTTAAATTTTTAGATTAAAGATGAGAAAACAACTACAATAATTGGAACGTTCTCTTATAATCTTTCTACACTGCTGACAATGCCCAATATGGATTTGAAACTTCAGCCTTTTGACTTACAAAAAAGTGGATCTGATAGTAAAATTATTTTATCAATGTCTCTAAGAGTTAGTTTCTATTAAGAGATATTCTTATTTTATTCGGGGTTAAATAAATGTTCGTGGTGTATGTCTCAGTCATACACTGTAAGTAAAGTTTTATTATTAGTTATCCGCTAGTGAGTGAACTAGTTGAACGTTGAATCTGGCCAGACGATTGATTGGACTGACTACTGTTAACAAGTAATGCGACAAAAATGTGCTATTAATGTAAAAGTATAAGAACTGATAAATCGAAACTGTCTTGTCATAAGCTTTTATTATAATATTGGCAGATATCGTCTGGACCTAATCTCGTTTGACTATACCAATTAGTTCATTCTATATTTACAAATGATGGATTGTTTATACTGATACACTGACAGTTTTACTAGTAAAATAATAAAACTTTATCGAGCAAAACGATGCATTCATGGATGAATAAAGTTAATTCACAATATAAGGAAATGTGTATTTGTAACTTAGGTTTACAATTCTGTAATTTTCAAAATTATTGTAAAAAATACCACAATTTTATCTAACCCCGTATAGTAAATTCGTGTATTATTAAAAAATTGAATGTAATAAATAAATTTTCGATTTCTCGTAACAGATATTGAAATATGAGGAACCGGAGCCTTCGTCCGAAGATGAAGACGATCATGATATCCAGAGCTTAAATAAGAAGATTGAACGTCAGGAATCAACGATTTCAAGCATTGGTAAATGAAAAAGAAATAGCCCGCGCACAATTCAAATTCGTTAGCTTTTACTTTC
>JACCIC010000015.1:1475000-1485000 GCA_018907035.1 Sycobia sp. Sy_11 | reverse complement strand
TAATTGATAAATAATTTAAAAAATATTTGAATAAACAACATTTATGAGTGACTAGTTCATCTGTTCTTTTTCATTTACTTTCGACTAAAATTTTAGAACTATTTGCAATCCAACATCTTACGTCTCATCGTTTGAAAGATATTTATCTTGTTCAATGTTACAGAGCTATTTATGCCTCGCACGAATGATAGCAGTATATGTATATAAGTTAATCTAAAGCTAAATGTGATTTTACCACAACTATCCATTGGATTTGTGCAAAGTTTCATATTAATTAACATGAGCATATATGGACTCTCATTTACATTGAATTTTATTGCCGACGTAACGGATTACATGCCCACTAATAATCTTTTCACTTTCATTCATGCATTCATACACGCAGAGGCTAAAATTCTATGCCTACTTTCAAGAGAGCGTCCACGGTAGGCGAGAACCGTACCAGGTGCGCTTGGTCGACATCAGCTTCTTCCTCGAGGACGGGACGATGAAAGTCACAGAGCCGGCCGTCGACAATAGCGGGCTCGAACAAGGCATATATATGGATTTTTTCTGCTCTGAAAATATATATTCTAATATTCATCAGTATCTAAAATATTATCTACGCAGTTTTGATTTTATTTACATTAAAAAACTTCAATGGAAGAAATGCCGATTTTTGGATTTAGTTAAGAAAACGTGATTGCAACTGTTACAATAAATATATTATCCCGTATATATTTATATAAATTTCTCCAACCGACAACACGTTCATTCATTGAAAAAATAAAAGTGTAGATAGCAAATCAGTCACAAACTAGCATTATCAGTTACATTTTTTTGCCAACGTTTTGATAACTATAATATTGTTGTTCTGGTCAAGGCAATGGAGATAATACTTATATACTAAGCATAGTCATCATTATCATATTATTCCGTTAATAACAGGTTTACTTTTTGCCATTTTTTCAACCATTTATTTAAAAAGTTTAACATTTTATATACTTTAGAAATCTTTGAAGATATAACGTATAATATAAATATAAACAGAAAATCTTCACTTAATAATCTTTAAGATTTTCCGATTTACTTCATGTGTTAGGCAACGTGATATTTAATTAGTTTAATGTTCTCTCTAACTCTTTGAAAGCATAGCGCAGGCAGAAACTTTAAAGTAAATAATAAAAATACAGCTTATAATTTTTTTCTATACAGGTGTTTTGGTTCGCCGACAAAGAATCCCACTGCCCGATCCTGTAAAGTACCGATACTTTGACATTCTCGATCTGAATATCGGATTGGAGCCAAAAATATATGGGCGCGTTTATAAAATTATTGGCTGTGACACGTTCACCAGGCACTTTTTGAATCGCATGGGAATCTCTGTACCGGACCCATTGCCGGCACCATCGGATCCCTTACACGAGAAGAAGAAATGGGTATGATGTACACATATACTGCTGAATATATCCTAGTGGATATTAATTTCATTAATAATTTTTACTAATGACAAAAAAAAATATATAAACTTGCAATCCAATATGATTAAATCTAAGTTTGTAAATAATACATGGAAGACAAGTAAACACAATGATTTAAAAAAAAATTGTTGTATACATATACATTTTAAATATGTAAATAAAAATTAATCATTAAGGTTTAGAAAAGTATAGATAAAATAGAAAGTTATGTAGAAAAATACTCATATATATTATCGTTGAATTGATTAACTCCAATTTCGCTTTTGGATTATTCGGATATGATTGAAAGAAAGAATGGTGAATGGTCTGAATAAATGACTTAATTTGCAAAAAGTAATAATTTGTTAACAAATTAATAACTGGTAATTGTACGGCACGAAATGGCCTAAAAAAATAGAGTTCCAAAAGGGATAAAAGATTTCATGCGCAGCATTGAATGAGATGCTTGTGGCGAAACAAGAGCGTTGTACTCGAAGAGAATCTAATGCGAAACCTCGAAAATATGAGTAAAGAGTCACAGTTGACCGGGGAGGGGGAGATAACTGTAAGGTTTGTGTACACTGAACTGGGATCGCGAGCTTAGGAATGCGATCAAAATGTATTAACTTGAAAGAAATATTCTATCGCATCGACTGTGGGTTCTTCGGTGACTCTCGAACGCTAAAAATTATAAACAATGAAAATGCGCATATTTTCACTGAAAAATTATAATAATAATATTAGGACATTTTACAAAAATAATCAATTAATATAATTAGTATGTTATTATAAATAATTAGAACTACTAATATATCTGTACTAATATATACTGGTATATATCTATTATATCTATGTCATATATATTTAATTATAATTTGTTTTATATTTTCTGTACGTCTATAATACCCATAATGTTGATGATAATAAAGATTATTATCTCATTCCAAAGGGTGATTATCATCACATTCTAAATTTCAGGCAGCGGAGAAGCACTATCAGAAGAAACCGAAAAAACTGCAGAACTTTTTAAAATACGATAGAAAGGTCTTGCGATTTTATGGTTTCTGGGACGATACTGATTCTTCGTATGGATACATTCACGAGCTAGAAATCCTTTATTTTATGTCGGATGAAACTATGGAGGTGTATGAAATACCACCACCCAGCGCTGGGCCGAAGCGCAAACACCTCTTGGTTAAGAGGATGAAGGTGCCCAGGGTAAGATCCCTTTACGTTATTATTAAAGTAAAGAGAGAAAAATGAAGCCCAAACCGTTCTCTCGTTATTATATTTTTAGTTTTTCCAAAATTTAGAGCCGATCGGTAGCGAGGACCCGCTGGTGCTCCTGAACGTCCTCGGCGAGAATACGGAGAAGGGCTACTACGTGCCCGACAACACCTTCGACAAATCCTCGGACAACGATTGCTACAAGGAGGCCCAGTTGACGATCGGCTCGCAGATCAGTATTTTCGGCCGCAAGGTAGTAATAACGGACTTGGACCAGTTCACGAAGGAGTATTACAGGTGGGACTATTTTTATCAATTCATCTTGAACGATGAAAACTATATTTATAATATTTTTGACGTTTTTGCGAATACTGTGGTATCCAGGACGAAGTACGGATTGGACGATTTTACACCGCTGGATCGTTCGGAGATACGCAGGGTAGAGGAAAAAGACTTTAGATACATTCCGCCTTATAATGGCCACGGGAGCTACGAGGATTCGTTAGCGAATTGCTTCTCGGCAATACCCAAGCGTCCGAAAGTTCCTACTGATAAATTTTTCAATTATGAAAAGTAACTATGAGCGCTTTTCGTTTGTTTCAATTATGTATATTCACTTCAAAGAGCCATATTCTTATGAAAAATAATATTTATATATAATATTAAAATTTTACATTTGTAAAAGACACTCCAGTTTTTGGAGATAGATCGATGGAAGGCGTTGTCCAAATTATGGTCGTTAGTTTTTACCGGTTACATAAATACATCGTATTATTTTTCCCGTAGATTTTAATGAACTATTTTTTTATTTTATTTTCAAACGGTAGTTTGAATCAATATACATCCATAACATATGAAGCACTAAACCAAAAGTATATGTATCCATATATAGATATAGTCTACATTTCCGATTCGTATCTTTATTTTCTATTTCTTATAATCTATTTTCTTTTATCTATATATCTATAGCATTTGAGTTTGAACAATTAAACATATAATATCATATTTTATACGAAATTTGACAATAACAATAAATTGAGAAAAATATTATTTCCAAAAAAGCTATGAATACCAACTAAATTAAGGTATGTTTAATAGTTTAATTTATTTGTGGTACTTACATACATTCATTGACGTTTTTGTGACGTGAAACAGACATTCAAATTCAGGGTTAGATTTTGAGGCCATTTCAATATTTAATAATTACTTTATCTATAATTAATGCAAATTTTTATTCTCCTCTTATTTAATCATATTTCTATTTTTTATTTAATCATTTTAATTGATTTGAAGCTTATTTAATCATTTTCCTTACTATAAATAAACAACAGTAAATTCATCAGAAACTTCGAAAATTAACTCATTTTATAAAATAATAATGGATTGATTTTTAACTTTATTATTCTAAAATTCAGCCAAGCAAACGATACTCGAGTCCTTAGATTTGGGTCTAAAATGATATCAGATATTCCTACGAACCAAGGCAGACATTTTGTGTTAAGCGTTTATCTGGTAGACGAAACGATTGCCATAACCGAAATGGGAACAGCGAAAAAGTCAGGCAAGCGATATACTTAATGTTTTACTATTTATCATTAACAGAGAAATGCTCGCAATTACCGGTTTTCAATTTCAAATTAACATTTAGGCCAGCTTTTTCAAAAAAGATCCCGAATTCTACTGCCGGATTACGAAATCCTCTCGAGCGAGCCACCAAGGTGTTACAAGTCGCAAGACTTCTTTATCGGGGCCACGCTGAAGCTTCATGGATTTATATTCGAAGTTGAGACCGTCGACGAGTACACGTTCAATTATTTGGAGCGGCACTGCGACGAGGTAAAATTCGTGATTTTTAAATATCCCGTGGATAGAACTCTCGCGCATTCACATCCTCGATTTTCCGATGCAGTATCCAAAAGCCAACGTTAAGCTCATCATGGCAAAGGTGCGGGACAGCTTGAAATCGGTATACAGGGAGTTCCTCGACAGGTATTCTCCCAAGAATTGCGACGGCGACGATCCGCCGATTTTGAGGCTTTCGTGTTTAAGGTACGCATCGCCAATCGGGACTGATGACAGGGTTGCCTGGTAATTTGATAAATAATCGTTTTCAACGTCCATTTCGCAGGGAGGCTTTGAAAAATTACATGGGCGATGGAATTACCGAACACGAAATCTTAACGGTTGCCCGGCGCTACACCCTGCAAGGGCCAAGTTCAACGAACTCCCGCGATTATGTGAGGTACAGCTGATGTTAATTAAGTACCCATGTATTTTAATAGAAATTCTGCGAATATTGTTGAAAGTATGTCATAAAATTGAATTCATAGTTTTCGTGTTAGTATCTTTTAATATGTTTTTTATTTGGCTTTTTACCGGAACATTAATTTTACTATTTGAATTTTTGTTTTTTCAAAACGAAGAAAGCTCGAAAAGTAACGAAGAGTAAGTTATTTCTGTCAATTTTGATGATAATGTCCCTCTGGAAGAACATTTTTCTTCTGATGGTCGGTAGAGTATTATATATATATAATACAATATATAGCGCCTTTAAGAACTTACAATTATTTCTTATTTCTATTCTTATTATAAATATATGAATATATAAATAATAATGGTAATTAGTTCACGCTTTAGCATAAGCGGTATAATTCAATTTTTTTTGTGAATGAAAAAAAAACCACAATTCTAGGTTTAGATATTATATCGCAAATAATTCCTCTACAAGAACGAACATGTTTTCAATATCATAAATAATTTCGCGATATTTTATTATATATAAAAAAGCCAAGATACAATTACGGGTAACATGAAAAGGTGGGCAACGCGATAATTCATATGCAACATATATATATATATATATATATATATATATATATATATATATATGCAATTATATTATTTCAGGGCAATGGTGCACTTGGAGCTGCAGCGCAACGTCTGGAACGAATTGGACAGGCTGGCGGAAGACATTCACGCAGTGGATAGAAACAAGACTGGTTACATGAGTCGCGATCAGCTTTACACGATACTGCGCGCCTGCAGGATCCCCCTGCCCAGAGATTTAATCTGCCTCATGCTGAATTAGTGCGTAAAACGAGGGCCGCGGAAAATAGAACACAGAGGGGGTTGGGGTGGGGAGGTCGGCGGCCATTTTAACATAATCGTTGATTTTAATCAATTTTCGCTTTTTTCCTTTTCAGCGTGCACAAGAACGAGGAGGGAATGGTCGACTGTCGCGATCTTCTCAAATTTGTTAATATTAAAGTCGATCCCCTGCCGCCGCTGACGCCCATGCCTCTGAAAGTGAGTTTTACATGGAAATAATTAAAATGAATCTTATGCATATATATATTTACATTTTTAAAAGATGTATATATTTTTTAATTTTTAAATATATGCATGTACATTAGCATTTTTAAAGTAATTGCTTAAGTTACTTTTCAAAGCTACACTGAATATGTTTCGAATTTATTTATCAGCTTATACATACGATCCTTGAATAAAATTCGCATTATCCACAGTAATAACATTAAATTATGAATATATAATTATATTTTTTTTTGAGAAAAATTATAATCCACGTGTTTATAGTATATTTAATTTTTTTTGACCATATTCTCGGTGATTATCAAATACTGATGAAAAATGTTTCATACAATACGCACTCATGGATTTTTTCAGATGTTTTTTTAACAATTTGCGTTAAATTACAGTTGAGGTTAAAGTTGCTACAATAAGCATTTTTTGCATTTTTTATTTCTCTTCAGAAATGCATTTTTCTTTATACATTTTCACAGACCCGTTTGTGTAAAATAAAACATAGATATATTATATACGGTTGAAAAGCGCCTCATTCAAAAGTTGATCGAATTTGAAACGGAAAACCATACAATGTTTCCTCAACGAATCACGAATTAAGGAAAAGAAAAAAAAATACAAACAATGTTGCTTTCAGAAAATTTAAATTTTATAACTCCAATGGAAATCAATAGCAAAAATGAAAAAACTCATGAGATCGCATGATATTTGTAGAACATTTCACATCAATGTTCAGACAAGGTGAAACAAATTTCTTTCGATTTCACCGAAATGCTTCTCCTAAGAATATTAGTGATTAAATTTATGGTAACTTTGTAAGAGATGGATGACGTGGTAGTCTCAATTATATATATCAATTATATCAATTATATACAACTTTCGTGCCTTATTAAATTCATATATTTTTAATAATTTTAATTCAAATTATTCAAATTAACTCCAGAATAAATCTCTTACATGTGACTAGTATTTGCTGTAATTTTTTTCTTCTTCTAGGAACTGTACTGGTCATTGGAAGAAAAACCGAGGGATTGCAAGGAAATCGATTGGAGCGCATTTGTGAAGGATCTAAATTTGGAAAGTGAACTAGAAAAAGTTGAAACGCGAAACGATAATAAATAATTCACCAAGCTCTTTGGAGCTCAAAATTAATGATCGATTTCAATGAAATTTAACACTTGTGCAATAATTTATATAGGAAAATGTATTACGAAGTAATGTGGGCATGATTTGTATGAGAAAAAAAAGCTTTTACATACTCAGCTGGTGTAATTTTTGTTTATTATATAATTATTCGAATACAATGTGTCGTTTACATTGAAAGTTTGAAATTGCTATTTACATCGTAATTGTCATATCCGCCTGCTCAACGCTTATACATTTGTTACTTTTTTCGTTGTTTTTTTTTTGTTTTTTATTTATTTTTTTTTTATTAAATAGTTAAAGTGCGATTAAAAGGACGACGAGAATAATATGAATAAATATATAATGTTTTTATATATATTTATATATTAAATATTAGTTTCAATAATACAGATTCGTCGGTTACTTTCACATTTAGTGAATTGTAATTTATAATCAATGATTTACGATTTCAGATGCGTAAATTATATAAGCACGGACATCAAAACTTGTACGAATTTCAGTCATTTTATTTTATCGTGATCGCTATGAATCGAGATTAAATACAAATATAATTTTTATGATGATTTTAATGCAGGTCGCTCGATTCGTGCCGCCTTCGTTCTCCCTCTAAATTCTTAAAGAGTTCTTTTTTTTGGACCGATAATATGCATTGAAAATGCAGTCGATTTCACGCCAGATCTTACAGATACAGTAATAGTTAAGGAGGGTGTGGTTAATATACAAAATTTTGATTATTCGTCTGAAGCTAAAATATAGTGGCTTATTTACGCTGCAAAAAATTTCTAACCGAACTTAACTGAAAAAAAACTTGAATATATCAGTAAATATTTTTTTCGCAAGTATAATCGTAAAATCAGATAGTCAAATGCTGCCCACAGAGTGTAAAAGCAACTTTTAGGCAGAATATTGAAAATAGTAGCATTTTTCTCACTACATATGGTTTATATAGATGAGCGTAGGATTCATAGACTTAGGCTGATGTATGTAAGTTAATGTGGACAATCCTCAAGCACAGCTGTATCTTTATTTAAATTCTTTATATTTTTGTAAATTATTGCTGTACAATGAATAATGAATAAACAACGAAGTTCTCTAATGAATTTATGATCATTTAAATTATGTTTCTACAACGGTCTGTAGTTTTTTTTTAACCTGTATTCAGTGATTCTCAGAAAGTTCAGTCAGAAATTTCGACAGCGTGCAGTCTAAAGTTGCATTGTCCGACATTTAGTTTTGATTTATTGCCTGAATTTCTATACGTATATGTGAAAAATTTCCATGCGACCATTCGTACATTATAGACTTTATTTTACAAGCGTGTCTGACGCAATGTGGAATTATATCCAGACATGGAAACGTATGGTAATAGGGCGCACTTTTGTATACGTAACAATTAGGCAATATTCGTCCGTGAGCATAAGCGGTACAGAGGTTCCTCTATCATACCATTATAGTAGATCATGAAGTTGTGTGTATGTGTGCGTGTGTGTGTGTTTTTTTTAGGCTTTCGGAACAATTCGCAGCGGTTTATTGGCGATCTGAGTACTGTATGCATTGGACGATTACCGCGCTCTTTTCTCGGAAAGAAGGCAAATTAAAAAATCTCTCATATTGGCAACGATGCGTGTACGGGATATGTAATAGAGAATTCGAAATTTTTCCGAACTCGATGAATATTAAATATCTGTATATAGATTGCTTCAATCGTACCCGTGCCTGCACTTATAAAAACAAGGTGTCAAAAAATTTAAATAGAATAAGACACCTTGGAGTCGGACGTTGATTATATAATTGTCAAAGTTAATTGGACGTGAATCGGATTATTTTTTTTTGAAAGTAGTTATCCCCGTTTTTATCTTGGTTCTGAAAGAGCGCAAAAAATCTATATCAAAATAAGCACCCAGGTTGCGGTTCGTAAGGTGCTGTAGAGGTAATTTGGGGGGATTAAATGACTATTTAGTATAAAAAAGAAAACTGCAAAATTCCGATTAATCGGAACTTCTTACCTTTTTAAAAAGGTAATAAAGTTTTCCCTACAGAATGAAGTAAATTTCGTATTGATCAATTGCGCTTATAATTCCAAATGGACATCCAGATGTGAAATTTTCTGCTTCTTAAGAATCTGAAATAAACCGTAGGAATAAGTACAATAAAAAATAGGAAACTCAACAAAACAAGAAAGATGAATTTTAAGTGATCTTGAACATGAGAATCAATGATATATTCGATCACTTCGTTTAGATCAATCTTTTAAATGAAGTCTTTCGTCTTTTTCTATTTACCACATCGAATAACATAAATATTAAAGATCTTATAAACCCCTTCCTCGTCGAATTCAATGTGCTTTTCTTCTTTATAAATTAATTAATTAATTAAATGAACTCGCCCCCTAGTCGTAAATTATGATGAAAGGTTTTTTATAAGCAATATCAAAATGCTTTTCGAATTCGAATCTTTCGCATGTCTCTGCATGAGTTTATACATCTGTGTAATATGAATTCTACATATATATATATATATATATATATATATATATATATATATATATATATATACGCACGCGATGAGCTACCGCTTTAAAAATAATGTTGTATATATGGCACATTGACACATTTTGGGATTAATAAATAACGCGCATTTTTTTCGTATATATATATATAATGGATACGCCATCGCCTTAAAAAAACAAACATGTGTATATATATACAGAAAAGAATCATATTTCTCATATATATATATGTATATATATATATATATATATATATATATATATATATATATATATGTAACTTACACTGATGAGAGCGCGTTTATGCACATTAGTATAAATAATAAAAATAATGAAATTTTAATATAAATTTCGTTCT